>PGIR01000029.1:0-262231 GCA_002812735.1 Scedosporium dehoogii
AAATAAAAATAAAAATAAAAATAAAAATAAAAATAAAAATAAAAATAAAAATAAAAATAAAAATAAAAATAAAAATAAAATAAAAATAAAAATAAAAATAAAAATAAAAATAAAATAAAAATAAAAATAAAAATAAAAATAAAAATAAAAATAAAAATAAAAATAAAAATAAAAATAAAAATAAAAATAAAAATAAAAATAAAAATAAAAATAAAATAAAATAAAATAATAAAATAAAATAAATAATAAAATAAAAATAAAAATAAAAATAAAAATAAAAATAAAAATAAAAATAAAAATAAAAATAAAAATAAAAATAAAAATAAAAATAAAAATAAAATAAAATAAAATAATAAAATAAAATAAATAATAAAATAAAAATAAAAAATAAAAAAAAGCCTGTCGCATCGCAGAAGGTGAATTGCGCTGGTCCAACTTCCCTGAACGCTGTTTCCTGAGAAGACGGGTTTTCCCCTCACGTGTTGCTCGGACTTTTTTGTCAATAGCGGGACACCGTCCCGTCCCTGTGGCTGTGTAAATGCTACATCGTACTTTGTACAGTGGAGATGGAATGAACTTCACCAATCGCATTACATCACGAGTGATCCTTCTGCGTCAGCCACTATTAGAGCCTGCATCCTTCGTATGGGGTACATGCGTATCTATTTAGGCACGTATACTTGGAGGAGACCAGGCAGGCTTATGCTCAGAAAGGAGATTTCGGGAATCGTCGAGCAAGTTACACGGATAGAAAATTGTCTTCAAGTTGTTGCTACCCTCATGCCTGGGTGTTAGCTAACAAGCCCCTCACGAAGTACAAAAGCATCAAATACTTGTTCGCAAGGCTGAGGGCACTGGAGGTCGTATCGGAAAGTGATTAGTTGACACGACCAGGCTCCCCAGACAAATTGAGACCTGGACAGACATGGGGTTGCAAAATTTTTGCCATGTACCTCAGTACCTGTAGGCAACAACTTGTGCAACTTGTGCAGCCCCTTGGCGAAACTCGACCACGTAATTTACCAAAAAACGAGAACGGCACGAGACTGCGACGAGTGTAGGCATACTCCAGGGGGGATGATTGGGCGTTTTAAGATTAGGATTGCCCACTCGGCCCCTCTTCCACCACCGCCAGTGCAAGAGATGGCGGTCATCAATGATCCTATCCACAGCGATTCAGGTCCTGTGCGTCCCAGCATCAAATTTGATTTGTGTTCTCTTCAATTTTGTTCTTCGCCTTTTTTCCCCATGGACATACGTCCCAGTCCCCGCTAGAAAATTTTTTTCTTTCTTTTTCCAAGAATCCCGAGGTATGGCAGGGCGTGGTATTCTCCGGTCTCGAATATTACAAGCCCTTCTTGCTCTCGGCATTCTCATCACCCTACTGAAGTTCTTGAACGTCAATTTTGAAGCTTATGGGGTGGGCAACACCGCTGAGGCCCCAGAACAAATTCTCCAACCGGGGTCGCCACCTGTGCCCAATGTCTGGACGACGATTCCAGGAACCCACGCTCCTCGGCGGAACGACTCTGGCGCCAATATACCCAATATTGTCCACTTCGTCTATCTCCTCCCCGATGGAGTAGAAGACTTCGGTTTCCGATTCAAGGAAGTCCTCGCCGTCTACGCAGCGTGGGCTTTTACCGACCCCGACACCATCTATTTGCATACGAACGCCGGTCCCGAAGCGATACAGCGCGCCCGCTCTGGCATGCTAGGGAAATGGAACTCCATCATCCTCAACGTTCCCCAGCTCGTCGTGAGGCCCGTCGAATCCCCAGACCATGCGAATAATGGCGTCAAGATATTGAAGATGCAGCACAAGGGCGATTTCGTTCGAGTAGCGGCCCTCGAGGAAATCGGCGGCATCTATCTCGATATGGACGCAATCCCGCTCCGAGACCTTCGACCATTAATAGAGACGGGATTCAATACAGTTCTCGGAAGACAGGCTGACGGGGATATCATGAGTGGAAACTTCATGGGCAAGGCCGGATGCCGGTTCTTCGCCCAATGGCGGGAAAGCATGCATCAAGTTTTTGACCAGGGATGGATCACTCACTCGAACCATCTCATGCAAAAGCTAGCGAAACCACTCTCTAAATTTGAGAGGGAAATTCTGATCATGGAATCGCCTGTGATGGGGCCTGTTCACTGGGCCGGAGGTTATACCCAGGTCTTCTATCGCGTCCATAACGATGTGAAATCTAATCTTGAGGGACTACACGATGGCTCTCCACTAGGAGACTTCACCGATTACGCCCAAGACGAGGAAAGCCGCCCATCGTGGCAGCACGATTATTCCGATACCTACATCCTCCATTCCTGGCACGAAAGACGAGGACTACGCCTCCCGCAGGGCTTTGCCCGCATTACACCGAGATATGTGTTAGAGCGGAAGAGTGATTTCTCAAGGGCGGTGTATCACATCGCGAAACGCATGTACGAGCAAGGCTTCATTGGGTTCGATGACCCCTGGAGATACAGGACTCTCCAGCAGTAATTTCGGCAGTAATGTAATATAATAAGAGAGCCTAACGGTTAGATCACTTTGCCGGTTGTATTTATATCTCTATTATACGTCCATGTGAGCCGCTCGAGCACTGTTTTCCCACTCCCAGGCTCTGGACTCATGATAGAGTACGTGATATAAAATGGCTGGCGTCCACCTTGAAAGACGCCCACCGGTGAAATTCGTGATAGATTCGTAGATGAGACATGAATCTGTCATCATCTCTTACACTTATACACTTATCATCTCGTATCGTTCTCATTTTGTTTAGCGCCGGTTGGGCAGTTACATATGTCACTAGACGGTCATGCGCAATATAAACGTCAAGAACCGAATTTGTAATTATCCACGAATGTTTCTTAACTGAATTTTTATCTATTTGTTGGGCTCGTATACATAGGCGTAATAGTACTAACTATATTGCTGAGTTTGGAAGGGATGAAGAAATAAATAAGAAAGGTGCCCTTAATTAATACTGACGGCTGTCTAACTTTGATGCGGCCGAAAACACCATGATGGATGAAACTGGCTAGACTATTACAAATAGTAAGAGAATTTTCGATGATAGGATACAATGCAAAATCTCCTATTTCCCTTAGCATTTCCGCTCTTAAAACATGTTACACCGTTCACTATCGAGGACGTAGGCACAGGATCACTGTGTATCGTCAAATACGGACGGATGACGTGATAGGAGGTTCGAGCTCCGCGATATCGACATCGAGTATGCACGTCACGAACGGCCAGGTCTCCCCAGTTTACTGAATGCCTCTGAATAATATTAGTAGAGGAAAGGAACCAACGCAAAATTCACAAGATTTGGCAGAAAGCGTGAAGGCTAGCTTGACCCTTGCGCTCCGAGTCGGCCTCATCAGGTCGGGACTCGGGAGTAACAGTCTCAGAACCTAAATTTATGTCAAACTGATATATAATGGACAAGGATCTAGTCACCACCCTGCCCTTACCCGTCCCGGACTAGACCGGTTCGACCGAAGGGGACTTAGACATCACGCCAAATGATGCCATCGGACACTTATGGAGGCTACTTGTGATTGTGGGAGAATAAAAGGCGTATTCTATCTACACATAGATGAAAAAAAAAAAACAAAACTCATGGGCCCTCGTCACCTGTAATAATAAAACGACATCCATAACCATTCAATTTTAGCCAACGATGCTACCATACGGGCCAGTCCTACTGGCTTTATCAAGCCTGATTTCAGTTGTGACAGCAGACTGGCAATTCCGATCACGGCCGGACTTGACCACCCCTCGCTTAAATATCACCGTGCCCTCTAAGCGGGGGGCGGTTGAAAACGGATTCATCTTCATCGCCCCATACGGAGGATTTGCAGATGGCCACGAAGGTCCTGTCCAGCCTGGGGCGTACATCTACAGAGATGATGGAGAGTTGGTGTGGTCTGGAGTTGGATACCACGCCGGCTGGGTTGCCAACTTCCGGTCTGATGTTTGGAATGGAAAACCCCATCTCCAAGCGTTTCAAGGCCAACTTGACCATCTCCATGGGCGTATGTACGGCTTTCACACACTCCTCGGAAGCGACTATGAGGTTAGAAAAGTAGTAAGGGCCGGATCCCACAGACTCGTATCAGCTCACGAGTTTCGCATTGTCGACGGCAAGACAGCTTTAATCGAGACGCCCATTCCAAGGACAATTTCGCTCAAGCAATGGGGAGGCGACGACGAGCAAAACTGGATTTTATCCGGTGGCTTTCAGGGTAATGATAAACGGATACGCCCACAATGGTTGTCGCATTGACGTGGAGATGGCTGATACGAAGTGTAGAAGTTGACATTGAGACGGGCGAAGTCCTGTTCGAGTGGCAGAGCCTTGACTACGTTGACCCGAAGTGTAAGAGCCGGCCAAATCTCTCCCTCCAACGACTCCTTGTAGCGGAAAAAAACTGATTCTCTCTATACAGATTCTGCCTTCCCTCTTGATTTCGGAGAAGGTCTTCCTGGAAGTGGCCGAAGTGAGAGCGACGCCTGGAATTACTTCCACATCAACAGTGTCGACAAAGATGATCAAGGAAACTACCTCTTGTCGGCACGTCACATTGCTGCACTCTTTAAAATCAATGGTACGACTGGAGATGTGATCTGGCAATTGGGTGGACTTCATGGCGGGTCGTCATTCAACATTTCTGAGGAAGATCGTTTTGCATTTCAACATGACGCCCGGTTCCATGGCCGCTCGAAGGATGATACGATAGAGGTTTTGTCTCTATTTGATAATGGAGCCTACTCTTCAAAGGTCAAAACCAACTCATTCTCACGAGTCCGCGTCATCCAACTGAACCACACAGCCAACACTGCCATCGCCCTCCACACGTTCGATGCGCCGGATGGTCTTTCAGCTCGGACTCAGGGAAACGCCCAACTTCTCCCAAACGGCAATGTTTTTGTCAACTGGGGAGAAGCTGGAGCGGTAACCGAGTTTGACCGAAGTGGGTCTGTCTTATTCCACAGTTATCTTGACTCCGCGCCCGAGGGCGTGCTTGTCCAAAGTTACCGTGGCTTTAGAGCCAATTGGACGGGGATTCCATCCGAAGAGCCTGCCGTTGTCGTATCCAACGAAGATAACAGCAAAGACCTTGGGGTCTTCGTCTCATGGAATGGCGACACTGAAACTACGTCGTGGCAGTTTCATGGCCACACCGCGATCGGATCACAACTGGAACTGCTAGGTGAGGTGCCACGCACAGGCTTCGAGACTCACGCAACACTGGTTGGAGCAGCGGCCCGGGGCGTGTCGTATGTGTCAGCCGTAGCCCTGGATAGAAATGGTGCGATCTTAAGACGCGCGAAACCCGTTTCTATCTCCACAGATGGCGGTCGGCCGAGCCAATTTCTTGACCAGGGACGGCTGGTTGAATGGCAGGAGGAGCTCTGAGCAAGGCTCTCTTTCAGACTCTCTTTCTGTAGCTACAGTTGCGGCTGCCGGTGGAATCGCGGCGATATTCTTTTGTCCCCACGTTGCAAAATACGCGCCCAAGTGAGTAAGTGAGTACACAGGCTGTGTAGGGGGGAAGAAGGTTGGGTTGTTACGGTACTGGTGCGCGATACGCTCTACTCAACGGAAAAGTAAGCACGCATGTAACCTCTGCATGAAAAGCAACTAGTTTCGGCATGTTACCCCATCCTAGCGGGGCCGGGGTATTGGCAATTGTGCCATATCCTTAACGTGGCTGGCGATCCTCGAGTCTCCATAGTAGAATGCATTCCACTGCCTTGTTCCGAATCGGGACCGTTAGATGGAGGTGGAGAAGAGGGCTTGAATTCCCAACAGAAGAGATGAATTGCCCCATGCTCGACCACCCTGTTGTGTAACCGATGCCTGTGGGCTTGCTTTAATTGCTTTGATGTGGGAACAGATCAACATATATCCTCGCAGGAACACATTCTAGCCAATGAGTGCCAACGGACTCTTTGGGATGCATCCGACGCCTGCGGTAACACTGTCCAATACCACTTAATGCACGTTAGGGTCCATCTCAGTCCCACGCCGCTGCGCTCTCTCTCACACTGGCAACAGGAGCGGGGCGCCAACCACTTTCTCGGTACCGTTGATCATACTCGTTCCTTTTCTTATTGGTACTCAACTCGAGAGCGGGTCGAGCCGATCAGCGAGTGGCATAACGCTTGACACCAATGAGTATGTTTGGATTTCTTTAGGTAGTGGCTCTTAAATTCACTATAATCTTCGATCTCGGCAGGGCTGTGATCAAGCATTGGGGTAGAGAGGAACTACTTGAGGGAGCCAATCAGATACGACAAGGCTATGCAAACCAGGGAGCGGTAACCTTGATGTATGACAACTAGTGCGTGGGAACATTGGGGCTTTTAGTTAGCTGGGAAGTCTGAATGAAGTGGTGCCAGGTGCCAGGTGCCTCCGTCCTCCGTCATCGGATCATCATTTCACACACGGCACACGGGTACTTTGCAGCTCTCCTCCCTGGGGAGTTGGTACTGTCCCGAGGATATAGCTAACCGCCACCGCTCAACCGACCCAGATATTCTTGGTCACCAACTGCTACGACGATCTTTCCATTCTGATCCATCCGGACAGCAAGCGGGGCTAGGGCCCCTCCCGAGCCTAAGCCGTAGCGTTGGCGGTCAAGTATCCAAGAAGGTCGATCCGGGAACCCTTGCGCGCACCAGGAAAGCCGGGGACAACGACAATACCCGCACGAGTTTGTGGGTGGCAATGTCTAGCATCTTTTCGTTGAATTTTTTTTTTTCTCCGCACGCAGGATGCAAAAGCGTACCACTTGATAACCTACAAAAGTTCCACCACGCTAAGATCTTAGCTACACCAGAGGAAGTGGATGTGTCCCATTTATCCCGAATAGGTGATGATTGACGCCATGCTGAAGGCCATGCATCTTATCCAGGGTGAGCAGGATAAAGATATACCGATAACCGGCTGGGAGTACCCCGTTTTCGCCTCGGTACTTGTAGCCGTCAGTTGACATTATGGCGGAATACCCACCCAGGACGCACAATCTGACAGTCTACAACTGGTAGGTATTATCTATGATATTACGGCTAGGATGGTAGAACTTTTACTCGTGATACGCACGAAAATGGACGCTCAGGCCTCTCTGCTACATCTTGAATCCAAGCCAAGGCGAGCCGAAACTGCCTGGTACCAAGACCTAGCTACGCGCCGAACGCGGTGGACTAAACTTTGTCTATGAAGGAGACGCCCGTCCGCTGCTCCATTCCATACTGGAGGTCGTTTTTCCAAGAATGAGACTGTGCCTTCGGCTTTATCCTTTGTACTAAATGCCGAGTAGTAAAGCCGTCGCTCAAATGCATCATCTCTCCCTAAATCATCCGCTGCATGACAATGGATTATTAGCCAAGTCTTTACAAGAGATTCGAAAGACAGGCAGCAATGAGTTCAAGTCCTACCTCGAGAAATGGCCTTCTTAGCCATCGCAACTGCAGACGGGCTCTGATCTGACAAGCGTTTGGCGAGCTCAATCGCGTGGTCAAGCACATTCCCGGGAGGGAAGAGTCCTGTCACAAGACCCAACGTGGCTGCATGTTCGGCGCTGATAGGATCTCCAAAGAGAATCATTTCCATGGCCTAGGACTTGATCAGTTCAAAATACTCATTATGCGAGAAAGCCACCAGTTGTCTTACGCGAAATTTCCCAATCACATTCGTCAAGCGTTGAGTCCCACCCGCTCCTGGAATCAATCCAATTTTCACTTCTGGAAACCCATATTTTGTAGTGACGGACGAAAGAATTATATCACACTACAATCATCAGCAGGCCCTCCATGCCCAGGGAAACAGAAGGAGTGTAATCTCACCATTAGTGCAACTTCAAATCCACCACCAAACTGTGCAACCAACAAGTAAACGTTAATGAAGCGCTCCATTTCGGTGACATTACAGCAGGAGGAGGAAAAAAGGAGAACACCAACCGCCATTCCCTCTACTGCCGCTATTATAGGTATTGTAACGGAATCTAGGCCATGGCATAAGTTCTGAAGATACCGTGACTTTTTTGCGCTTTTCGCATCCAAAGCAGCGATATCACTGATATCGGCCCCAGCTATCCCACTTGCAAGTTAGACAACAAACCGGCATCAAGAGTCAGGACCACGTATCAGAATGCACTTGCCGGAGAAGACAGATTGTCCTCCAGTGAGGATAATAACTCTAACGTCCGGGTCCCTGGACGCCTTGGATAACTCATCGAGGAAACTCTGTATTAAAGCATGAGAAAGTGCATTCCTTTTCTCCGGGCGATTGAAAGTTAAAACTCGGATATTGGGTGTTGGTGCCGTAGCGACCACAAGGCAGGCGTCGGCTTCTTTACGATTTTCCATGTCGAAAGATGGCGTTCAGAGGCAAAGAGCGTACTGGAAGAGGGGCAAAAATAAACCAAAATTAAAAGAAAAGAGGACAGGCTAGCCTATATGAATTACTTACTGGCAGAGTCCGGTAGAGAACGGGAGGTAGAAATTCAACAATCCTCGCTGAATGTGTGACGACGTCCAGGTTTCGCCGAGACACAGAGCCAAAAGATCGGCTGTCAGACCCCTGCTTCCGACTGGCTAGCTATAAAAAGCAAGGCTCGGTTACTGACACAATTGGGACTGGGACATATGGGTCATAGCCAGACCAACACTCGCGATGTACACTATAACAGAGAAGTGGGGGAGGGGCAGGAGAAGCGCGGGGGGTGGGGGAGGAGGGGGAGGGGGAGGTGGAGGGGAGGAGGTTGGGGAGAGGCACCGATAGACACCGATAATACCACATAAAGTGGCGGAGAATAAAACCACCCTACCATGTCGAGCGGTGTTGGCCCGTGTCGGGCAGACTGCAGTCTGCGCATGCGCTCTGGCACTCTCCAACAGTCTGCATACGCTCCACATACGCCCCAGCCGCTATCCGCGTCAGTGATCGAGTGCGCTGATCCACCTTGGAGCTCAAGCCAGCTGCAAAACCCTCGAAAAAACGCCTCGACAAGGATCTTTAGTCACCGCAAACTGGCGCTGGCTTCCT
This sequence comes from Scedosporium dehoogii, assembly GCA_002812735.1. Lineage (NCBI taxonomy): Eukaryota > Fungi > Ascomycota > Sordariomycetes > Microascales > Microascaceae > Scedosporium > Scedosporium dehoogii. The sequence goes on from PGIR01000029.1 coordinate 9,060, forward strand.
GATTCGTGCAGGAAAACCAAAGGCCATTCCGAAAATGGACTAGCAGCCCTAAACTATCAGCTCATCCCGGAACCTGTCACCAGTCCGCTTACGTCCCCGTATCGGGCCGGAGCCGCCGGCGTTGAGGAGAGGCGCCGGATCGGCCTGCCATGTCACGTAGCTAACGAGGGATTATCAGCACGCAACTACCTGCGTCGGCAGAGCTAGTCATGCGAACGATTCGGCCAAGGACTTCATCCAAGGTTAACCAACGCCATTGGCAATATTCGTCCATGATCGTCGCCAAACTACGCTCAACTTGTTTATCCGTTCGTGCTCTCCGAGCCTCGGAGATCCCAGATCCTCACGGGAACGGGTATTCGAGGCCTTAGATTGGTCTCTTGCATACACATGGGCGATGAGACATTGCCGGAAGCGGCCAACGACCCAACTGAAAATGGAGTCACCGGCCCAAGAAGTATCCAAAAATGGATGAAATCAGACGATTCTGTAGCTCTGTTGGTTCCGACTTGATCCTGCTCATGATGGTCTCGACTCCTCCGTCAGATGGTCTGCGCGCCATCAATATATTAGGGCTTGCTTCCCCGCTCCTAGGACCTCCTCTCTCTAGCACCCAAGGCAACCCGAACCTTTACACCTGAACATGACTGAGGACGCTCTTATTATGCCTCAGGGAGACCTTCCCGGGCGGGGCTTTACCCATGGCTTATCCACTGCCCCCGCATTCCCAACTGTTACCGCCTCCATCCTACATCATATCCTTACCATACCCAATGAAGTCGCTGCCATAGATCATTCGGCACGCGGACCTCGCTCGGTAACCTACACCGAGCTCGGAAGACGCTCGATCCAGCTAGCTCGACGTCTTCAAAATGGCGGACTTCGCCCCGGTGACAGGGTGCCACTGGTGGCCAAACGCAGCATTGAGATGATTGTTGGTATCGTCTCCATTCTCTGCTGCGGCGCACAGTATGTCCCTGTCGACGGTAAGGTGGTGGCAAAAGAGACTCTTCGGAGGGTGATCGAGCAGTCAAAGGGTAATGTAGTGCTATGCCTTGAGTCGACTAGGCGTCGTGTCGAAGACCTCGCTGTTAGTGCTTGCAAGGTAGTCAGCATCGATGGCCCCGTTGACGGAGCATCTAACATCGATATTTGCACCTTTTCCGAGACAAGCCTAAAGCTTGTGACTCCCAAGAGCGGGTGTTATGTGATTTACACATCAGGTATATCTCTTCTTCGCCACCCCATTCATTTCAGAATTCTCGTGTGTGGATTGTGCTCACCGACCACTGTAGGCACGACTGGCACCCCAAAGGGAGTTGATGTAACCCATGAGAATGTCGCCAACCTTGTTTGCTGCCGCCCCGGAAACCTGGGCATACGCCAGGGAGTTCGGGTCGGTCAAGTGTTGAATATTAGTTTCGATATGGGTGAGTGCGATAATGGCACTGCTCATTGTGGCATGAAGCTAACAGAGCCCGGTAGCGGCATGGGAAATCTTAGGATGCCTCAGCAATGGTGGAACGCTTGTCTTGCGAGGGTCTGACTGGATGGAAACACTTCGTGAGGTACTGATGAGAAAGAGACCATTTCCCCAACGGAGGCAAGGACTGATATTGAGCATTGCAGATCGACGTTCTCATTTGTACACCATCAATCTTGTCCAAATACGTGCCCGAACAATTCCCTAACCTTAAAACTGTTGCTACTGCCGGCGAGCCGATCTCATCGCAGTAGGTATTACCCTTAAACTTTAAGATTCTGAGAGAGTGGAATCGCCTTTGCTAATAAATCATCTCCGATAGGCTTGCGGACCGATGGGCTTCTCACTTGACGTACTACAACTGCTGCGGTCCAACGGAGACCACTATTGTCAATACAATGCAAAGGCATATTGCGGGGCAGCCTCTTTCTATTGGAAAGCCCACACCAAACAATCGAGTATACATTCTTGATGACCAAAAGGCAGAATTGCCAATCGGCAGACCAGGGATGATCTGGGCTGGCGGGAAAGGCATATCTCGAGGATACGTCGGACAACCAGAGCTTACTGCTGAGAAATACTTACCGGACAAGTTCACCAATGACGGGTTCGTGATTCGCAAGATTCTTTCAGGTGGAAAACTCGGCTAACAGTATGCAGAACAATGATGTATAACACCGGCGACGTCGGTATGTGGAAGCCGGATGGAACGATAGAAATTCTTGGTCGGTGTGATGACCAGGTAAAAGTCAAGGTATGTCGCACCTGATGAGATACTTGGCCGGTGAAAACTAGGACTGACACCAAATCATAGGGATTCCGAGTAGAACTAGACGGTATTGCCTCCTGTCTTTGCGCTGCTCCTCAAGTCACTAAAGCTGTTGTGATCCTGGTTGAGGGAGAGCTCCACGCGTTCATCCAACCCAAAGGTTGCCACGTGCCGACCATTCGGGAAAGCCTCAAGTCGAGCCTGCCATATTATGCACGGCCTTCCCATTATCGTGTGCTTGAGTCCTTCCCGTTAACCCCGAATGGGAAGGTGGATAAAAACTGTTTGAGGCAGCTCGTCCAGGATGGCGACGACTCGGATGAGACGACGTCTGCATCAAGCTTCTCATCCACGCAATCTACCCGCGATTCTCATACCTCCGAGTGTGCCACATCAGTATCGATAACTATGTCTATGACTGAAGACAAGACCACACTTGATGGCCCAGTGCCAGACAAGGATCTTCCGCAACCATTCAGAGGCTTAGTGTATCGACTCCTGATACCATATCGCTTCCTCTTCTCTACCGTTTGGATCGCCAACGTGGTAGCGCTTGTCCTGGTATACACGCACGGCTACAGTCACGAGTGGATTGGAAACATGGTCGCCGTCAATTTGGTGATTGCGATTCTTATCCGGCAGGATTTTGTCATCAATGCGCTCTACACGGTATGCTGCTCAGTCCCGAAGAATTGGCCTCTCTGGATTCGCGCTTCATGCGCAAAGATCTATCATCTGGGCGGAGTCCATTCGAGCGCCGCTTCTTGCGCAAGCCTGTGGCTCCTCGCGGCCAACATCAACGACGTGGTTTGCTTGTCTACTTCTAAGTGTTCCGACTATCGTCATTCGGCCGCCTTCATTGTCCTGTCTTGGACTCTTACAGCTCTGTTCTTCACAATGATAGGGTTCGCGTACCCACCGTTTAGGAAGACGCATCACGACTTTTTCGAGAGGTGGCATCGGTTTGTGGGCTGGACAATGCTCTTCCTCTTCTGGGCGCAAACTTTCGTGAGTATTCATGATTCTGCCGAGGAAAATGCCGTCTCCTTCGGAAAGGCCCTCCTTGGGACTGTGCCGTTCTGGTTATTGTGGGTGGCGACCGCAAGCATTGCGCTCTCATGGTTCTGGCTGCGCAGAGTGCCCGTCGTCTCCGAGGTACTCTCAGATCATGCTGTCCGCCTACACTTTGACTATTCAGTACCGGTAAACGGGAGCTTTACGAGAATATCTTCACGTCCACTCCTCGAATGGCACTCATTCGCCACCATCCCAGCACCGAAGCCACATGGCCCACCTCACGACCCAGAGCAGTTCCCGGCTGGCCATTCTCTCATGGTTTCCAACGCAGGCGACTGGACAAGGTATTGCATCAGAAACCCACCCACGCACTTGTGGGTCAGAGGAATCCCAACATGCGGTGTCATGCGCATCGCTACGCTCTTCAACCGCATCGTAGTCGTTGCTACTGGCTCCGGTATTGGCCCATGTCTGGGGCATATTCAGGAACCAAGCTGCCCCACCCAAGTGCTTTGGAGCACCCGTGACCCGGAAAGGAGCTTCGGCTTGCCTCTCCTCGAGACACTGAGAACAAAAGCCCCGGATGCTACAATTTGGGACACCGCCAAACTAGGCAGGCCTGATATGGTTCGGCTTGCTTATAATATGGCTAAAAGCTTCAACGCCGAAGCTGTGGTTGTTATTGCAAATGAGAAGATTACGAAGAAGATTGTCTACGGTCTAGAGACAAGAGGCATCCCTGCGTATGGCGCTATCTGGGACAGCTGATGAAATGACCGCTCTGTCGAGACCAGGTCAAAAAGGAGGAACTACCTCAAGATGCAAAATTATGACGCGAAGCAGGGATAGAGGGGCATGGTGCAGGATCTGATACTATGTGGTAACTGCAACGGGAAATTTGAATATACTTTGATTGATTATGTTATCTCCATTCTGGAGTTCTGCCCGACATCTATGTAGCTGCTTTTTTGACCGACGACCCCTGATGAGATTCCATAAAAGTGCACGAAGTCCACCAATAACAACATTTGATATGAGCGACGCGTAGAGGACTCCACAACTTCTGAGAAGTTATCATAGAACTGACCTCAAACGTTATTTTCCATTCCAAATTTAGCTTTCACTCTCACAACGTTTACATCGTTAACACGCTTTCCCTCTAGGACTACCGACAGTCTTGGCTTAGGTCCCAGGGACGCTGTCGGGAGGCACTCTGAGGACGAGTATACAAACACAAAATATGCATGCTTAAATGAATAGTGGCCGCTGACATAAAAGTACAATATCGGTTCCTCTCGAACGATGAGTGCCCCTCAAGGCTTCCTGCCATAACTAGTTTCGCTACCGATATTCACATCCGCTTCTAACATGGGAACCACCTTCGTCCGGCATAGGAGTTTATATCCCACATACAAAACCAACCAGAGCATTAAACTGATATAACACGAAAAAAAATCGCTGGTATTCCATTGGATGAATACCGTGAAGCCGACTGTAATAACGATCAAGGAGTTCATAAACAGACCGTACCAAGACAAATATGGCTGGAGCGGGGCGCGGTAGGGCAAGATCGCCCGGTCGATTTTCTGGGCCTTGAGAATGCTGAGGAAGCGGATATGGCACACATTAATGCCAGCCCAAGTTACCAAGGCACTCGTGGAGCTTATGTTAAGCAACCAGGTGAAAACCCGTGTTCCGTTCTCGGAAAGATTGAGGAGCCCCAAAAGACCCAACAGAGAACATAATGCCACTGCGACATATGGCGTGCCATACCGGTTCGTTCGCCTAATAAAGCCCGGAGCAAGGCCTTCTTCCGCCAAAGCCACAAGGATTCGACTGCTGGAGTAGACATTCGAGTTGGCCGCTGAAAGGACCGCGGTCAGGAGGACGGCATTAAGGATATGGGGTAGGACAGGGACACCGGCCCGCTGCGCAATAAGGACGAGAGGAGATGCAGATGCGTCGGTCGCGTCGGTCTTTAAACCCTCGAGGTCGTAAGGAAGGTTGATTCCAACGAAGAAAACGGCAGCCAGGAACAGAACGAAAATGCCCCAGAAGGTCCAGCGGATGGCCGAGGGGATGCTCTTCTCCGGGTTTTTCGTCTCGCCAGCTCCCACTCCTACCAGCTCAGCACCTTGGAAAGTGAAGGCGGCGGTAACGAGAACCGCCCAGAAACCAACAAACTTTCCGATCCCCCCTTCAACCATGTATTCCGCGAATGGGCCTGGGTCCTTCCAGTACTTGAAGCCGATGTACCCCTCGTCGCCAACGCCAGCATTCACGCAGATGGCGAAGATAATGAAGCCAATGACGGTGATGACTTTAATACTGGAGAACCACATCTCGATCTCGCCGAACCAGCGGACTGGCAGGAAGTTCACAGCGGAGAAGACGACCCAGAAAACCGCAATCCAGATGGCAATACTCAGGCTATGCTGCCAGTACTGGATAATGAGGCCCGCCGCTGTCAGCTCGAGTGCGTAAGTAATATTCCAACTGAACCAGTAGGTCCAACCCATAGAAAACCCAAGGGCCGGATCAACGAGCCGAGTCGCGTATACCGTGAAGGACCCAGTGACAGGCATGAAGGCCGCCATCTCACCCAGACTAACCATGACCGAAAAGACCACGGTGCCGATAAAAGCGAAGGCGATGAGAAGTGAGACGGGGCCGGCCGTGGCAAGGGCGTTGCCAAGACCGAGGAAAAGGCCGGTTCCGATTGTTCCTCCTATGGCGATGAACTGAAGATGGCGGCTCGTCAGGGCTCTCTCGAGACCACCCTCCCCAACCTCGATATCCTCCTTCGACCGCTCGGTGCTGGTGCCTTCTCTAACATCGTCATCCCTCTTGGATCCCGGAATTCTTCCATCCGAAGATGTCGGGTCGGGTTTTTCTGAAAATATTTCATTAGCCATTTAGGCCAGGGGTGAGATCTAGTCGGTGGGGCTCTTAGAACGCAGTTCAGAACCGAGAATCCAGGAAGAGTCGAAAGACAGCAATGACAATAAGAACGAGGAGGCTGGGCCCAGTCATACCACATTCATCATATGGCAATAGAGAAATTGATCAGCACACAAAGATCAAGCCTGGAGAAATCTTGTATGGACCATTATGTACAATGGAGTGGGCATGGGGGCCACGCCTGCCCGAGTTGCCGAAATGGGAAGGCCAGTGGAGTGGCGATGTGCAAATTTTTTTTTCTCGCCGAGCCATCCCCGTATTGTGGGAATATGTTAGCTTAATCCACTAAAAGATAGGGCTCAAAGCCAATTGGCTCTTATCTATATGGACGGGAATGGGTCCAAAGTGGAATATTCGATCCTTTTTCCCGGTGTCATCCTACCTAGGGGCTCGGTTCTCCAGATTCCTTTTGAGATGTAGTGTCGGTCTCCCCGGAGTCCCGGATCTGGGGGTGGCTGCAGTAGACACGGCAACGGGCTTGGCATAGAATTAGAAGATTCTTCATGCCTAGGCCACTGAATCTCGAAATTACCGATACTCGAGCGTTCCAGTGCGCCGTCAAGAGCCTCGTCAGTTGTCGTTCGGGTCCGTGGGTCAGCGTTGGTGAAACTGGACGAAGTCTTACATTAAAGGGTTCCGTCAGACAGCGGGATGCGAGTATTAATTCCTGGTATTAGAGCCCGTCGCAATTGAATCAATTGCACGTCTCCTTTGGGTCCTCTAACTCAGGGGTAGTGGAGGTGCCTGCGTAGAGATACATAGTTCAAGACAAGACAGCGATTCATCCCACTGGCAAATCTCTCAAAGAAGGGACCCACGAAAAAAAAAAAAAAAACGCGGGAGACATTACTAGAGGAATGGCAGGGCTTCCCTGCTTGTAACATTTTAGGTCGTTATGACTGTGGGCCCTTAGGATGAGGCACTCAGAAGCACAAACACGTCCTTCGTAGGAAACACCACTGACTCAAATAGGTCCTCTGCCCGGCCCAAACGGAGGACACAGATGTAGACCAAGCACCTCGAAGAAGAATATGCGGGAACTGGTATCAGTGGGTGCCTTGGGAGATATTTGTCAGAATCATACCAACTGAGGCAAACAACGGACGATATTCCGAGTCGAGTCAATACATCGTAAGACCATGCTCTCGAGCACCCAGGGGTTGCTATAAAGAGTGGACCCTTACTATTTTACCAAATTTGGGCTGATCTGGTGGAATTGGGATTTCACCCTTGATTTGACGGGAACAGAGCTACCTCTGTGCCATATTTTCGCAGTGGCTGAACTGACATGTTGCTGCAGACAGGATTATTCCTGAAGGAGAGGTGGCCGTTTCCTATCACCGAGTCATTCCGGTCGTTGTTGATTCACAGCGTTGGCGCTTTGGTGGCTTGGAAGTAGTCCTCTCACTTCCACTCCGCAGGTCTGAGGAGTAAGCGTAACCAATGCTAAAGAAAGGATGCCTAGGTGTCCGCCTCTGGCCGACGTGAGATATCCCATGCTAATTCATACGTGGTGCCGATCCGACCGACAGAATTAAGACATCTGCCTATTTTGAGAGATGATCAGGAGGAACCAAGTAATCCACATGAAAAGGGCGACGGCGCCTAAGCCTACAAATGTCTCAGTCCCGAATGATTTTGTTCGCGTATCTAGCAATCACTCTATCTCTATCGTTGCTCAGTTGAAAATACAAGATAACAGGAGGCGAGTTAACCCACGATCCGTTCCTCGTCGACAGTCTCAACTTCTTTTGTTCTTTCTTGCTCAATGTTCTTGAACAGGATTAGAAGCCCAATATCGTAGCAGGCTCGCAAGCTCCCGGCGCAGACAAAAGACGTCCAAAACAAACCCCCGTCTGCCAGCAATCCAGTGACCAAGGGTCCAAGGCTCTGGGCTGTCGTCCTTACGACGTTCACCAGACCCATCATTGCTGTTCTCTCCTGGGGCAGAACAATAGCAGCGATGAAGGCGGAGCGAGGAGCAATACTCATGCACTGCAGGGCAGAGCGTAGAACGAGGAAGAGAACCGATAAGTGTACGTCGTTTGGAACTGGGATAAGGGCTAGAAACAATGCAGACGGCAAGTGCGTGAAGACCATTGTCTAAGTAAACAAGTCAGCGTTGTAAGTGCGAAAGTATTCTAAATGGGGCATGAGAGACAGAAACGCGGCATTTACTTTGATGTTGCCATGACGCTTAGCCAAGGAAGACGCCAAAATCATGGCTATCGCACCGATGATCCTTGTCACGAAGAAGATGGAGCCAAGTTCGCCCTCTTCCAACCCATACCGGGACCGGAAAAAGAACGTGACCCAAGCTCTAAATCTCCAAGTTAGTATGACGGCGCGGACCGTAGTAGAAACAATGAGTGAGTGGGCCACTCACAGCGGAGCTAGACCGGTCGCAAAGCTATCCAAAGCAAATAGGAGGCAGAGGGTAGATATGACCCGGACGCTCTCCTGACTGATACTGGGTAGCATTATCCCTTTGCCTGACTTGATAGGCACCGGGTTCAATTCTTCTTCCGGCGTGTCCTGACCAAGAAGAGGCGTGTTTTCCGCCGTGTTCCTAGTACCGCGACTTTGAGGCCCTACTTTTTCTGGCCCACTCAACTCGACCGAATTGCTGAGTCCGGAAACTAAGAAAACTTTCGCGAGTCCAACAAGAGCATAGCCACAGAAGACAGCTCTATATCCATCCACGAGTTGCCACGCTAGGTTCGTGTGGAGGTAGTGGATAGCCCAGCCGCAGATAACTAGGCCGAAGGCCGATCCGAGGGTTCCAGACACGTTGTACCATGCATAGACATCACTCCTTGCGCGCCGGTCGGTTAGGTGGGCCAGTGTGCTCTCTTCTATAGCCCGGAAGGGCCCGGTTTCACCTCCACTGAGATACGTATCAGCATCAAGATCTAGAACCTTGGATCAACCAGGGGAAATAGTTGCTTACTTTGGACTGAGGATACCAAAGATGGCAGCCATGAGGAGAAACCAGTAATTCTGGGACAAGAAAAAGGTAGTGCCACTAACGATCATCAACACTGCACCCATGCGAAGAACGGCTCTGCGGCCCACACTATCGGCGAAGATAGAGAGCACGAAGCTGATCAGAACATCACCGACTAGCGTTAGGGTCATGAACAGTCCAATGCGCGTCTGAGAGACATGCAGCTCCCGGAGGAAGGCGACCAGAACCAGTGTCAGGGCACCATAGGCGAACATTCGTGAGGCGCGCAATAGACATATCAACTTGACATCACCCGGAGTCTGATAAAAAGATACTAGGCCAAGCTCTTCCAGGCATGAGCGCGAGACCGTGAGAAAATATGTATTCCAATGTTCGCCTATCATTGCTGGAATTCCTCCTATATGGGCAGGATGGTAGTTGATTAAGAACAAAGTCACTCGTTGTAACTGGCTCTTGGAGTCCAAGATATCCCGTGTACTTCTATTAATGTGCGTTAATAATTGATATCGCGAAACATAGCGGGGGAACGATGTCGTCACACACAAGTCGCGTTCCGTCATCGGCAATCAGGGGCGCCTTAAGTCCGAAAGTCCGACCCAGCACCACCAGCACAGGAGACGCGTCTCGATGCCAAAGTACATTTTTCTAAGACAGCCACCACGCGAAAACACGCCGGCCGATACGGATCTCTCCTGGACTTTGAACCCAAGACATGTTTTGAGGAAGAGGGACGAACTTGGCCAGGAAACCACTATTCGATCCTTTTCAAGATTATTATTTTTTTTCCTTTCCCCTTGTTTTCCTTCTCCTTCTCCCCTGGCAACCAGTGCGACTTAAGCATTCGGTTGCCTCGAAAATTTAGAAACGGCCTCTGAAATCCTTGATAATATGCTCCAAGAACCAATGATAGTAAGACGGGCGAAATACCGATGGAGAATCCAGCGTCCAGGCCTCTGCCCAACATATCCATCCTTAACTTGTGTGGTTTCCTCGGGCACACTGGGCCAGTGGCTTGCATGAGTACCCGCTTGTGAGGATAATCATTTCCATATCAATTAAATATCCCTCGACCAAGCATCAGTCACTTCCAGCTCCCGTCAAGCCGTTTTGGCCAGCTTTCGAAGCACATTTCGATACCACGCGCTTATCGCCCTCCTAACTCTGAGGCTGTCGGCCACCGTCCTCGCATGTCCCATTTCCGATCCGGACACAACCCGGAGACAGCGCTGGCTGAGAGCCTGAGACCTCACACTTTGGCTTAAAGAAGCGCGTCACGTACTATATCACCGCCATTCAATGTCAGACCTGTGCTGGCACTCGTTGCCTTTCTGTGAGCCAGTATCCTAAAAGGAAAAATGCCCAATGTGAGGAAGGTCGACGACACTATATCTCGTAGTCGCGTCCCAGTTTTTTCCCCGGTTCCCAAGCCGTCAACATGAGTACTAATGTTGGGTCTAGTGCCTCGTACAAGCTTATCAATGGATATTGCGTTGTCTCCTGAGTATTCCTGTCTTTGGCCATTCTTCTACTTAAGATTCGGTCCGTATGGCGTGGAAATGTGTGATGCGATAACTGGCGATGCCGAGTCTTTTTGGGAGAACGACTTCCCGCTCGGAAACTCACCCGAGCCCGCTACGTGGCAAGGACTCTGAGCCTGTCGACGGCGTGGCCGGTATGCCTCGGCCTACCTAATAAGTCACTCACTGGATCGCCTTCATCTCTACGTGAAACTCTTGTGAGCACTCATAGTGAAGAGAGTTCTGGATTGTGACTATCTAACTGCGGAATACCGGGATAAGTGGGAACGAATATTTCCCGTCAATTGACCTGCCTTGAAACCGCGGCGGTCCGTGTGTTCATCCGATTGATCCTGACGGGATAAACGTTGGGCCGACGGAATATCCAGGAGTCTACGAGGTCCAAACGACTGGCAAACACTCCTCCGCTGCTCAATGCGAGCTGTCTTCTACAATTTAAGGACTCCATCGCAAGGGGCCAGATGAGGTGAGCAAAATGTGCAGGATCATGACAACTCCCTTGTTGCCGAGCGACCCGAACTCCCAAGATCATGGTAGGAGAGGAGGAGCATGTGGGAAGGATCCTCGACCTACCATGCAGGAGGCCTCCTTGTAATCACCAAAAGAGACAATTATAAATGCTTTGGTGCATCTCCATCCGTTTCGACCCCGCTTCCTTCCAGCTCCAGGCACCAATTCCAGTAACACGACGGTCGCTGAGAATATTATATTGAATTTCTATCTTTCTGTTCCTTTTCACGATGTCTGGTGAAACTCCTCCGCTGGCATCGTCGTCCCAAGAGAAAACATTCCGTTCATATACTAGCGATCAAGGCTGAACTTACGCCCAACATCGACGTGATTACCATCCGAAGTTGTATCAAAAAATCATCGAATATCACACGTCTACTGAGGGACAACTAGACACTGTCTTGGATGTCGGTTGCGGCCCAGGTATCGTTACCCGGGCGCTGTCGAAACACTTTGTCCATGCTATCGGTATCGACGCGTCAGATGGAATGTTAACCACGGCCCAGTCGCTGGGCGGCACTTCAGCCACTTCGGAGCCCATCCGTTTTGAAGTCGACACAGCCGAAAATCTCGGGGCTACTCTTCTGCCGCCAATCGAGGAAGGCAGTGTCGATCTAATTACTGCCGCCAACGCCGCTCATTGGTTCGACATGCAGGCTTTCTGGTTGAGGGCTGCGCGGGTTCTCAAGCCGCACGGGACTGTTGCGCTCTGGGCGGGCGGCTCGATATCCGTCGCCTCGTCTGTGCCCAACCATACTGCTGTCCAAGCTGCTATTGACAGGCTCAACGACCGCCTCACTGATTATATGGAGCCTGGAAATAAGCTTGCTCGCGACCTATACGTTGGCCTGCCGCTTCCCTGGACCCTGCCTACGCCCGTCCTTGAATTTGATCGAGCCTCATTTACTCGAAAAGAATGGGGTACCGACGACATTTCGTCCGAGCCTCGAAACGAGTACTACGCTCTTCCGCAGCCGGAAGTCGACCTGGACACTCTGGAGAGCATACTAGGAACGATGAGCCCGGTTACGCGTTGGCGTGAGGCTAATCCCGGCATGGTAAATACTGAAGGCGATATAGTAAGGATCATGAGGAGGGAAATTGAGCGCGTCTTGCACGATGCCGGAGTGGAGGCTGGGAAGGAAATATTGGCTGGCGGCGTGACAGGCGCCCTGGTGCTGGTGAAAAAGAGGCTGTGAATCACCAAGATTTCTTGGTCGAAGGCTCAATCGCGAAGGGAGAAACTTAAGTTCTCAATGGGGCTCTCTGGGACCTGGAGGAATGGCAAGGACCTGGCGACGGACAACTAGACAGGAGCGCTCCCCGAGGCACCCTAAGTAGACACATAAAAGCATAAAACGCGAGTATAAAATTAATTCAGTAATTACTACGGACCAATCCAGTCACGCATGCGAATTGAAGGAGAGACCCCGTCTGATATTCCAGCGGTTGCTGAACTGTTTTGCCTCTCCCGCTCTTTCAGCATCTAACGCATCCTCGATTTTCGAGCAAGCTCACGTCTCGTCGAAGGCAGGAATGGACTGTCTGTCTTCAACTCCCGATAAAGTGAGGGACCTGAGATTTTTCCTCGAAAAAGGGTCTTGGTTGCGGCCTTAACACCACGTGATCAAGCATCGTATTTCGCGTTCAGAAGGGGGAGCTGATCCCTGTTGTTGCGAATCGCGACCCAGCCCCATGCTGAGATGGCCTAAATTTCTCTGGCTCTCAACATCGCCTGCCGCCTGCTAGAAGTCTAACGGTCTCGAACAAGAGCCCCTCTCTCGCGGTTGAATTTGAATAATGTGCAGCCCTGTTGCTTGCGAGTCCTCTACGAGCCAGCAACCCGCCCTCGGGAGCTCGCCTCCGACTACAAATTCCGACTCCCGGACATCGCCCGAACATACGGAAAGCCACGCAGCCCTAGCACTTGTTAAAACACGGCGGAGGCCAATCCCCGGAAAAGGTCACCGGAAGTCGACAAGAGGTTGCTTCAATTGTAAACGACGAAGAGTCAAGTGTTCGGAGGACCTTCCGCGGTGCAAGCACTGCGTGCGAAGGGACGTTGAGTGCGAGTACCCCCCTCAACCAAAAGATGATTCGCCACGACCCGGAATGCCCTTGCGTACGACGCCTACTGTGTTTCGATTAGAAGATTTGCGCTTCTTTCACCATTTTCTCCTCACTGCATATCCACCAGTACCGTACGGCTCACAATCTACTTGGCAGTCGCTAGCATCAATGGTTCACGAAGTGCGTCCCCAGCAATCCTTCGCGTCGCATGACCTTCGCCTTTACCGTTTGGGCTTGCTAACCTCCTCACAGTATGACTTCCTCGCCCATGCGTTACTTGGTCTAGCAGCGCAGCATCTAACGCTGACAACCGGCGCCGATTACTCCTCCATGGCCCTCGATCATCGTGTGGCTGCCATGAGGTCACTGAATGAGACCTTGTCGAAACCTTGCTCATCCAGCTCCGATGCGGATGCAAGATATGGAGCGATCTTGACTCTGATGTTCCAGGCTTCTTGCATGCCGGACGCCCTGATGGACTTCCTTATCACGATGAGAGGCTGCTTGGTGATTGAGAGCATGGCACAGACGTTCCAAGACTCTCTATTCAAGAGTTTTAACAGAGAGTCCTACGTTGAGTCCTTCCGGCGCCTCATTTCTTGTCACCCGACCCCAGACTATGATGAGGCCGTCTTAGATGACATATCAGCCTCCCTGCGTCTCGTTGCGCCACTCTGTCGGAGCGTTGCCGAGCTGAAGTACTTAGCGGCTCTCGAACGGATTGTTCAAGTAGCACGTAACTCAGTTTCCGATGGTACGTAGCTTTGCCAGTTTGCTCTTGTGTGCCTGCTAACCCCATCCTGGCCAGCATGTCTCGAGCTTGCAGCCAGCTTCTCGTTGACAAACAAGATGACGGATGAAGAGTTTGCATCTTTTACGGGGGCCAGAAACTACGCTGCGCAAATTCTCTTGGCGCATTTCTTCGTCCTCGACGACATCATCGAAACTTGGGCATTAGGCTCGAATTGCATCGTCTACTCCTCCACGAGGACCACCACTCTGTCCTGGGTCGAAAAGTTGGCTGTTAACCTCCCTCCATCGTACAAAAGTTATGTGTTGTGGCCACTGGGACGCGTCCGTACTTGTAAAACGAAATGACACGAAGGCGGCTGATTATACATTGCGGAGGCGCAGCCGATATTTGAGGTTGAATCATGCGAAAACGCATGTTTCAGCGGCTAGATGGACAGAGCCCGAGCCTGTGTCGGATGAAGCGACCCTAAAATAGACAATTAAAGAATCCACCACCCCCAGTTCTCAGCATGAATTGTTTTCGAAACGTATGATTTCAAGGGATGCGTGATTGAGTCTTGGCTTGGATGCATCTGGACGTCACCCGTGAGAAACCAAAGCGAAGAAAGCGAGCTTTCTGACCAATCGGAGCATCGCCGTCAACCACAGCCCAGCCAGCACTTGGGAGACACTAGCACCGCAGACATGATGCCTTGGTGTCTAACCTTTCTGAGCAATGGTTATCAGTCGTATAGCTCTAACAAGGATAAGGAAATCCGATGCTGAGATTTCATCAGATACTAATCCGGGGACGAATCAAGAACCAATGTCTTGGCGATCATGACACTGCGCCGAGTTGACGCAGCTGTCTACTTTAATTTACCTCACATCTGCAAGGGCAGCCGGCCCTCCGATTGGCCCTAATCTCGTCTCCGTCGCTTTTGCTATCGAAGACAGCAAGGCTGGGCTCATCTAAGAGGGAGAGGCGTAAAAAGGGCAGCGTGTCCCATTTCGCTTTCTTCGGTTGATGTGCAACATCCGTTTGAAGGGGAATACGCTGACGTTATTCCAACCTCTCTCGTTCGACTTTGTGAATCTTGACCTCGCAGGTATAAAGCACACGATACCGCCCTCCTCTCAAAACAGCCCTTGAATCGATCAAACTCCTGCAGACCTCCTCTCGCTATCATTCAATTCCCAGCGTTTCGACACAACTTGGCAGTGCCATAGAGACCATGAGCCCGACACCAACAACGTCCAACCTCATAGCCGCTGCGTCGACGACATCACCTACTGCGCAGTGTACAACGGCTGTTCCTGACCACTATGGCTTTGTCCCCCCCGATTCATGTAATGCGAATTACGGATTCTATCCCAGTTGGGAGTGGAATCTCTTTTTTTCTGTTGCTTTTGGAATCACGACCCTGGTCCACTGCGTTCAGAGTGTGGTTCTTAAAAAAGTGAGCAGAGTCGCCACTATTTTTTTTTTTCAAGGCACGTCTAATACTGACGAAATAAGGGATTCTGCTGGGTCATCGTCATGGGAGCCCTCTGGCTCTGTATTTGCTTCGTCCTCCGCACCCTTGGCGCCCACGACCAACAAGAAATGACCTACGTCATTATATCCACGCTTCTGTTCCTACTAGCTCCGCTTTGTGAGTCCACATGTCGTTCCTTGGGCCATATTTTCGCCGTCCCGTCCCTATACCTAACACTCACAGGGATCAATGCATTCGCCTACATGGTTGTCGCTCGTCTCATCTACTTCCTACTTCCCGAGCAAAAGGTCTTCAACGTCAACGCGCGGTGGCTGGCAAAGGCGTTTGTCACCGCGGATGTCGTCTCGTTCCTCGTTCAGGCAGCTGGGGGATCAATGCTTGCAGATCAAAATGATAAGGATAAGGCTCGGTTAGGCCAGAAGGTGTATATGGCTGGTATCGCAGTCCAGCTCGTCTTCGTTGTCATCTTCATATTAGTTTCGATTCAGTTCCAACGCAGATTATCGAATCTCATCAAGACAGGGAAGCTCGATCGGCCAACAGCATGGGTTAAGCCTCTCGTTTGGACAATATTCGCGGTCCTAGCATTGATCATGGTAAAAAAAGAGCCGTGAAATGAACTTAGAATTACTTTGTCCCCAAGGCTGACTTTCTCTTTTGCAGGTGCGAATCATTTTCCGACTCATCGAATTCAGCAGGGGTGCTTCGGCTGACAACCCTATCCTCCAACACGAAGCTTATCAACTTTGCCTTGATGCCTTGCCAATGCTTGCCGCGCTGTTTGCACTGAATGCAGTCCACCCAGGGATGGTTCTGAAAGGACCCGACAGTAGTTTTCCGAAGAGGCGTTGGTGCCTTGGTGGAAAAGTGAAGACGAGGAATACGGCCTGGTCGGCAGCGGATACAGATTCGACGCATTACTATCCCCTGCAGAGGAGGAGCGAGGCCGTCAGCATCGAGCACGGTGGCATACGTCGCTCGGAGCACGCTTAATATGGCCAGATATGGAAGTATGGTTCAGGAAGCCACACAACAGAGCCTAGTCGGTGAAGCAGACTCGGAATTCTATACGCAACACCCGTGCAGGGGTATGAGGTGGAGGAAATAATATCTCCGTAG
The DNA here is from genome assembly GCA_002812735.1 of Scedosporium dehoogii. NCBI lineage: Eukaryota > Fungi > Ascomycota > Sordariomycetes > Microascales > Microascaceae > Scedosporium > Scedosporium dehoogii. The sequence goes on from PGIR01000029.1 coordinate 25,726, forward strand.
ATATTTAATACATTAGGAAATATCCTTGGTCCCATATCGTCAGCGTTAACTCATATGCCATAGCCGCCAGCAGCTTTCTGCTTGGCTGTTCATGAACGCATGGGCATTTTTGACGAATGGGCTGTAAAACGGGGCTTCGGGAGCCAGGTCAGACCCCCTATATCCCCGTCGTTTCAATCCTGGATCCAACATAGCGTACGTATTCGCTCATATCTACTGGTGGTCTCCTCGCGTCCTTCGGGTTTCCCCGGTGTCTTACGTCACACGACTTTGTCTATCCAGTGATGGTAGGCATGGTTCCAACGTCTGCATCTTCGTTTTCATTAATAACAGGTACCACTGAGCTCTGTCGTGATATAGTAAAACAAGTCTCATTGTGTCTGCCTCTTTCTTTATCGAGTATCTATCGCGCGGCGGAGGAAAACGAGGAGGTCGAGCCGCTGGTGGAGGTGCGTGTATATTTAACTGCCTCTTAGAGCCTTTGAGAATCTGCCGTAGAGTTTCGCACGCAATCTTAACTTAATGCTCTGGTGTCAGCAGATGGGGCGACTGGGGTTGTATCTCAATTATAGCTCTGCCACACGCGAATTGCCTGCTAGATATAATAGACATCTGCCTTACTCCAATAATGAACTGTATGACCTAGACAGGGCGGAATGTGTACGGCATGCACGGGAACGACTCGGGGAATGCTACAGATTCGCTGCTCACTAGGATTGATCTTCCTCTCCCAGCGCGTGTACGCCGAACATCGGAATGACTTTGAAACGTGCCTCTGCATCATAGTGAGCGACAATGAGGGCCGTAAATGAGTTGAATATATTCATATACTTGGTGCGCGATCTCACGCCCGTAGTCAATATCTCACTATTTTGCCCCTCTCCTCTGCCTACCCACGCACCGCAATTGGTAGGTTGTTATTATTTTCATAGGGGCGTATGTGTGCTTCCTGGATGCCCTCTTCTCTCTCGACATAGGGAAGTCTATTTTAGTAGCCTGCAAGTCTAGTCCATGCATCCGAGGTACTTCGGCCAACAACTATCAAGGTCTATAGAGCTTTCCGAGTGTTACCAACCACTTTATCAAGTGGAAGTTGAAAACCACTACCTTTCTCCGTCAAATATAACCAGTGGAAGTCCTGCACCTTTCGTGTCCAGCAGATCGAGCTTCGCAACTCAGGCCCGACGACGGGACTTTGTCTCAACAAATTGATGCCGAATGTGTACTTGTTTTTCTAATCTACAGCTTCAAGCCAGCCTCCTACGGTCAACTAACCCAGCTTGGCATCGAAGAATGCCCCGGTGACGCTTCGACATAGTGGCACTGATCATAATATCCATGGATGCTACTGGAGACAACGCAGATAAGCATCAAACTACGATAACGAGACCGGTGAAGGAAATGGAATTGCACGTGGGCAAGAAATATTCTGCATAAGGTTGATAGGGTCCTTTGAGTCGCTTAACACTCGCCGTCTTTCAAAAGCACGCCTCTCGCGGGCAATTTCGCCCCATCTACAGGTCGGTCCCGCTCGAAACCTCGTATTCAGCAGATTTACCTCCCGAATAATTACCTACGAATATTATCCTCTAGGCGTGCGGGTTGTTTCCGCCTACAGAGCTACGAGAGCATTGTTACGGGGCTGATTCCTAGAGAGTAGCATCAAGTCGTGCACTAATAATAGCATTTGATGGCACCACACACGGCTTCTAGGGCAGGATCACCCCATCCCGAGAGACGGACTTGGTTGATCGGGGAAAGCCCTACGGTGAGCCTCAGTTTTCTTAGCGGTAGTTACGCCCACCTGACACAATCGGCAAACGCATCTCATAGGGCACTCGACAAGTAAACTAGTTTAGTTCACTCTGTATCTGGCGGAACTGACCCGCAATGGGTAGCATAGTCGTCAGGATTGGAAGCTAGGCTTGGATGAAGTAGTCGGCTTTCAAAATTTGGGCTTGGAGTCCCTCTCAAATTCGCTGGTATCAGACCACACAGCACACCACCCAGTATTTGCATCTGTTGTCATTAATTGAACTGCGCGTTTCCAGGAGCGGAATCTCAGGACCTTATAGAACCACGAGCGCACTAAGCTCTGTGAGACTGACGGTGGCTCTAAACCTCCGACGCGAAGACGACCACCGCAATGAAACATGTTGCATTCTAGTCATTTCTACTGGAAGGAAGTTAGCCTTGGGTGGCAATGAAGGGCGGTCTAAATTCAAGGCGGAAAGACCCTTGTTCGAGCTGGGAGAGCTAGGAAAGCTGGAAAGGCGGATACAGGGGGGCAAAGGGTAATGATGCAAGTGGAGAAGCGCACGGCTCTAACGGTTGAAATGCGGGCTTCTCGCAATACCGCTTTGACGGCAAGTCGATGTCCAATGGAAACAGAAACTACATGGAACGCCGCTTGAATGTACGGCACATTCACTAAAGAGGCACCCGAAAGGCTTATCTGAATTTACTCGAGGCAAGCTGACAGTCCCCGATCACCTTCCGCGGGCAGACGAGCCACTAATACTTCGAAGAAATGCCCATGAAAACATCGAAATCCCGGCATGGTGATAGAACGAACACGACACGAAATAAACTCTCATGGGCTAAATTACGCCCCGACGCGTTTCCTCGTGAGTGTTGCTGCAGTACCGCATTTGGATAGTCCCTTGGCTTCTCCTGTGTGCGGCAGATGTAGGGTCAACCTCGGCATTTCGCGCGTGCACCAACGACGCGAGATACTGAGAGCCTGAGCTTGGGTAGTCGAGCCAGTAAGCACAGGTGGCTCATGGTTTTGACGTGTGGGAAGATGCACGCAGCATTCCTACTATTACTGCTTCTAAATTAAAATACCACCGAAAGATATGGAGTAGTGTAGCATTCCGCAATGTATGTTTATGAACTAGATGCAGGTACCCGTACTTCGTACCATCAATGTCGGTTCTGGAGGGCATCACCAACACCCAACATCAGGTGATTATTCGACCTCTCCAGTCTCAACGAGCCCGCTTCCGAGAAGAAAACGAGTGGAGTACAACAATATCGCTTAAATCCGGGGCCGACGTTCGAGGCTCGATGTTTTTCTCTGGAGTGTACACTGCAAAGTACCTCAGTCCACTCTGATGACTCGGGATTAATCCGTGATGATCCGTGATGATCCGGCATGCAGACGCAGGGCTTGCCCAATTGATTGCTGTTAATAAACTATTTCCAGCAGGACTCTGGAAGCAGTCCTTAGCGAGGGGTGAGGCTGAAGAAATGCACTGACCACTCATCCGGGACTCGCTCTCTAAATCAGCTCCCCAAAACGCATTGGCGATCTTGGACTCGATGAAGCGAGTCCGAATCCTAGAGCAGAAAATCTCTCCCCCTTTGAGCAATATTTCAAGTCAACAACCTTTCGGACCCCATCAATTGATCCATTCATCCTCGATTACGAAGTCGAAGGGGACTATCACACAGAACATGCAGACTTCAGGCCATCAGACTCCACACTCCTTTTCCCATTAGGTTAAAGATCGCCATTGAGAGGAAAATTTTTGTCGCCCTTACATGATGCCCCAAAATTGCCGCTCCTAAATAGTCTCGACAAGGAGGGTAAAAGATCGTTGGTGGAGTCCATTTTTTATCATGCAGTCTGCCATAGCAAATTTTTCGACGACTGCTTTTTCTTTCCTGCGCCTTCTTCGTAGAACTCAATGATGGCAAAAAGTGACTGTAAGAACTCAACGATTAGAACAACTCAGGTGCCTGAGAGAGCCTCCAGACACTAGACCAGAACGAGAGGAAAGACGTTCGATCTTCCCGACGCACCGGTGACGCTAAACCGATTATTAACCTCGGACCGTAACAGTGAACCCATGCCATTTTTTGTCCGCGTGCAATGCCGTCAGGGGCTCCTCGTACCTGCAGGCTCCAGGCTGTGGGGAGCCATCCTTAGCCTGTCCGCGAAAATAACGTAGGATTCCGCCCTACACTAGGCAAGGGGCAACGCCGAGGACAGCCCGTGACAGATCGTGATCGACATCACGTCCGTCCTGACAGCTGGGCATCCGGTGACTGGACGTCCACCTAAGCTAGTCGAAAGAAAAAAAGAAAAGCAACAAAGTGGAGTATGCAGGTCTGGGGATGACAGCCCACTTCGAGGTTATGATGTGCAGAGATAGTTACCTCTTCTGGACATCAGTTGGATTCCAAAGGGGTCGGGTAGGTGAAGCTTCCATCTTGTTGAACGACAAGGGAAATTAGCAGTCTCCGTCTTGTCTCTCGGGTGCCTCGAGCCTGGTAGGGCGTTCGGCGTGTTTTCACAATCCTGGGTCCGTCCTATTGTCCCCGTCTAAAAGTCCTAAACCATGCGGGGATCAACGGAGAATACTAGATTGTAAATCTATATAAGGCCGTGGATCCCGTCTCTCTTCCTCTCGATTTCATTCCGGATCAGCATCACATCAGACAATCACTAGACACCAGTCATCCGACCTCATCTTCTCGAACTCATCCCGAACCACCCGCTTCCAATCTTCATCTTTCGCCGTTGAATTTTCAACTCCTAATTTTTCCACACCAACAAAATGCGTTTCCAAATCGTGTCCACCCTCCTCTTCGCCGCCTCGGCCCTCGCTTCTCGTCAGTGCCACGAGGTCCCCGACACCACCACCACCGTCCCCTCGGTTCCTACCACTCCTACCACTCCTACCGAGCCCACCACCCCCACGGTCCCTACCACGGTCCCTACTACCCCCACCAACCCTGGTAATGGCGGCGATGACGTAACCGTCGTCCAGGCCGAGAATGCTTGCGGCAACGATCTCGAGCTCCACTGCTGCGAGAACGAGGAGTCCTTCGAGGGTCTCGGTCTCCTTTCCAGCCTTCTCGTCGGCGGCGCGGGTCTCTTCAACGGATGCTCCAAGCTCTCCATTGCTGGCCGTGAGTGAAAGACCCTTCTGCACTTTAGATGCTTCTAACTAATATTCGGGAACCTTCATAGTCATCGGCGTTGGCGACCTCCTCGGAAGCCACTGCAAGCAAACCGCCGTCTGCTGCCACGGCGGAGAGACCACCCAGAACGGCCTCATCAACGTCGCCATTCCTTGCATTGCTATCGGCGGTCTTCTCTAAATGGTTGATGTCATGGCAGGGCTAGCCCACATCATCTCGGGAACTGGTGTTGGGTCTTAGCCTTGTCTGGATGCTGATGACGGTTGGATTGACGGTTCGTTTTGGTGCCTAGCGTAATGTCCGACGCGGCCAACTCGATTAGGTTGGCCGCCTCTGGTGATATCACCTATCATTCTTTTTTTTCTCTGTCATACTATAGATTTGCCATAAATCACTTTCTTTGTGTATAGTATAGATATCTCTAATTTATAATCTTTGACTGCAACTTCCCGGCACTCCATTTCATAGCATTCACTCGGTTGGGACTCCAGCGGACAAACACGTTTGGACGGCTTAGTGGGCTTGTCCCCGCCAAAAGCTATTAATGCGGTCCCCCAGCCGCAGTAAGCGTCACACACTTCAAGGACTTGTGACGCTATCTAACTTTCTCTATTGGCGTGCCATTGATGTCACGCTCGCCGAGCAATGTGGGTGTCATTCAGCACAAATAATATGGAACTCGGTCTCAGTGGAAGCCGGGGAACATTGAATCTACACAAGTGGAGAATGCGGGATCAACATGTCACTCGCCATCTTCACGATGGCCAGGCCACAATGAACAAATGATGTTGGTGGCGTCCGAGTGGAAGTGCATAGATGATGGTGGATGGCACGTAACCTGCACTACCACTGATGTGAGCTTCCCTCAGTTTAGCATCGGGAAATGACACTGTTTATTCCATTCTGTGGAATATGTAGGAAAATCGACTTGCCTTTTCCCATGGCCGTACCATGTCGACAGCTTCGATATGGTGATCGACCGCCTCGGTTTAAGTGTTTGCCATCATTGATGGCCCATCAATGATGTCAATGACGAACGTGATCCACTTGGAAAGCGCCCATACGCCATCCTTGACCCCACAGACCCGAACCCTGATGGTGTTCGAGAGCGTGCAGTTTCCCTATCTCTATCATAATCCGTAGTACAATTAATCAGTCTCCGCCATTACGGAGTACTTGTAGGCGGAAGGCGTGATACCCACAAACGCCTCCTTGCCAAAGTGATTTGCTAGTCTTGTGATAGGTCACAAGCCTTTTTGGGGAGGTATTCACTAGCTTCAGGTGAATGGTAGCGGGAAAGGATTGGACACTAACGGCCGGGTTGAGCAAACTCAAAGTTTACATCACACCCACGTATTAACTGTGGTGGGAAGCTCCTGATATGGCTCTCGTTGGTGTGTGAAAGATCCTTGCTGAGTTTCAACATGATGTATCATCAGCAGATAACATGATTCAAAGCAGGCGGGAATTGAAAGCCATGGCCATTATATTTATCCTCCAGCAATTCCAATCTCATGGTTCAGGATGCGCATACAGGCTGGCATTCTACAACCCTCAGGCATGACTATCCATGCCAGTTAGCAAACACAAGGAAATGACTACCACCACCTCAATCCCCGAGTTCGAAGATAAGGAGTATTACCGCTCCATATGGCGGGGAGGCACCGCGTCCGGAGTTGTCGGACTCGCTGTCGGTCTGGCGCTCACCGCGGGACTGCAACGCTATTACCCCCCCTTTAGACAGCTCCCATTCTACATAAAACCTACCTTTGTCCTTATCCCTGGCATGCTAAGCATCAGTACTGGCGCAAACCGAGCATCCCACGCCTACTTGTCCCGCATACACCCAGAGCTGAAGCCGAAGCCAGACGAGGCAGCCGAGGAGCGCAAGATCCTTCGCAAGCAGGAACCTAAGAGGCAACAGGCAAAGGATTGGCTATACGACCACCAGTACGACATCCTAGGGGGAACTTGGTTGGCGACGATGACAACTGTTCTTGAGCGTATGCGGAGGGATAAGACTACCACGGCTGCTAGGAAGCTTGTCCAGGCCCGAGTTCTTGCACAAGCATCCACATTGGCGGTTCTTTTGGTGACGGCAGTTCTCGAAGCCAGTGATAGGAAAGCAGAGAGAGGAAAATACCAGAGAGTGGTTCTTCGACCCCGCCAGGCCGCAACGGCAACCATTAGCTAGAATGTTTATTTAGTAATTGGCAGACAATAGTACATCGTTGATTTGAAGAATTATACTAGTAGTGGTTTTTCGCAGGCGTGTAAGGGATAATTTCAAAGTGTGGCAGTCTAGCTATTCACTTCCCACTCTCGATATCGATCATCGACCCTGCGGACGCCCAGGCAAGAGACCGACTTCCCGTGTGTGACATGGATTATACGGGAGGAAAATAGAAAAAAAGAAAAAAAGAAAAAAACCGAATGTGCTCGGACGAGGCCTAATATCCAAGAAAGGCCGTTGGTATTCGCTGATATTGACAAGTTCAATATACCGACCCGTAAGCAATTTGTTTTCATCAATAAACCTACCAACCCGGTCTGCATCAGCGGGCGTAAGGATCTCAAATATAATTTACAAGTTTCCCACCCACGGCGCAATCTAACTCCGATAGCCCTTTAAATAATCGGGATCAAGGCTCATCGTTCGTTAAGAATATCATAACACCGGACATTCCATTATCGTCGTCGCTATGAAGTTACTTATGTGTTTGATTTTGTTTTTCCTCCGGTATGTCTTGGCCCCTCAAATCCCAGTTGACCATTCTCTGATACTTGATGTTGTCACCCGCATCAATTGATCCTTGAGGGCATCCTACAACAAAGCTAACATAGCCTTTCAAAGAGATGAAGAAACTCAACCTGTGACATTGTTGTTTCGCAAAAGCTAACAAATAAAATAGCCTCCCCGCCAGTTTTGTGGCCTCGCAGTCTCGGCCCCCATGTCCCCCTTGCACCTACACTCTCACGATCACTGCCTCCTCGGACTCCTGCCCGTCCGTCAAACCGCTTCGACCAGGGATCGACTGTCCACAGCTCATGCCGCCAGCGGAGCCTTGCACAGTGACCGGAGAACAGGTCCGTATCCCCGGCTTCAACGCCCGCTGCCCAACGACCCCAACCAGTACTGTGTGCCCGACGCAATCCTGTCCATCTCCTTGCGAAACAGTAGAGCCAAATGATGGCTGGACTATTACCGATGTTGCGCTCAAGTGCGTCACGGGCGTGGTGCATTCTATCGAGCCGTAGGAAACAATCAGAACAGGAATTAATCACAATTCGACGTTGATTGTCGGGGCAGGAAGAAAGAGGAGGAGGAAACAACGGGTTTATTAATTTTATCCCTCGATCTCGACATCTGTAGCTAAGAACTACGAGTAAGAGAAAGAAAACAATTGCGGATTATTATTAGGCTTGTTTGAGCCGCACATGGCATGGCCTCTTTAGTTGAGCGTAAAGGACCATCAGACCGTGACCCTCAGATGACATGTACTCAAAGCTGCTTCCCAAGACTGAGATATGACAACCAGAGACCGGTCTACTCCTCAGGCAATACCCACTCCACCTCGTTGCCCATCGGAAGGGACCTTGGCAAGTCCTCGGCTAACTGATATGCAAGGCTTCGCGCCGCATTCGCTCCACTGCTCTCTCCACTGAGAGGGCAGAGTCTCTTGGCCGGATAAACCTGATGTTGGTTCCGAAGTTCGGTGACCTTGGCATCTTCGTTGGGACCGTTGTCGACCAGAGACTCGGCACTTCCAGCCACGCCGGACATGGTGGCGATTTGAATGCAGGCCCATTGGATGTCCAACATCGCCTTCATCTTTTCAGCGTCGGCAGGTGTCGTTACGATCGAAAATATGCCACCCGAATGAGGAAGGCGACTCACGGGCGGGCGCCCTTCAGCATAGCCGATATCCCCAGTTTCGAGCACCTCAAGCTCCCTGAGATAAAGTCCCTGTTTCCAATCTTCCACCACCTTTTTACCTTCGCCCATGTCAAGGTTAACAGTTCGCTTCCAGACATAGTCACCTTTCTTCATCTCTCCCTTGCCGTGATTTGCGTCGAGATCCTGGAGGCCATGATGGAAAGCTTGAGAGTTCGGCATCCAGTAAAACTGAAGTTGGACGGTGGTTTCTTGCTCAGATTCGGGGACTAGACCGACACACTTCAAGCCAAAGCCGGCCGTAGCCCACGCATGCTGCATGTATTCATCGACATCCAGCATATTCCATGCCTTATCCAAGCAGCCGAGATAGGCCAGGAGGAGGCTTTGGAATCGGCGCTTCGAATCCGGCCCTGGAAGAAGAATGTGGGCCTTTTTGGCCTGGGCAGTCGTGTAAAAACTTGACTTGGATGAATTGAGACCAAGAGGAACGATGTGACAGGCCTCGTCACCTCCCGTGTCAAGGACACAACCATACCCGTCTCGCTCACGACACTAGAGAAAACAATGACGTTAGCTGGAAGCCTCATATCAGGAGCATTCGCGCACACCTTGATTCCCTCATTATGATTTTGTTTAATCATTTCTCTCCCCGCGATTGTCTCCGCTCCCGAATCGCCAGCCGTGGTGGAATAAGAACCCTCGGACGCAAAATATCTCGGCGCAAGAAGAACTAGATTCTCACGGAGTAAATAAATGTTCGTCGGCGGGAATGGGCCTGAATATTGGGATGTTGAACGCACAGTGGTGAACAAGACGGCGGATCGCGTCAAATGGCAGGCTCTCGGACACATTCTGTCTGAGATGCTCGAGTGGGATAGCCATGATGATGGCGAGCTGGAGGACTGTCAATCGAGTCAAATCCTTGAGATTTTCGTCCTCAATCCCATCCCAAATCTCAGCCTGGATCTTGCGAGCGATCTGCAGGCGTTCGTCAATCTCGTCGACGGGAAGCAGTTTTTCCACGATGGTGCCAAATTCATCGGCTCGGGATCGTAGATATTTCGAAACCGCGTCGATGCTGACCGGGTCAGTGTTTGCGGCATCTAGAAACGCATCGAGCTCCTTGTGGAGTTGGACTCGCTTTCCCTTGCCGACTGGAGGCATGGCGGCAGTATGGCGTTGAAGTCTTCTGAAGTGGGGAGCTTGTGACGGAGGGAATGGATCAAGCCTCTTGATGATGGCTGGGTAAGGATGGTGGAGAGGAAGGGATGATGGGAAGGATGGGATGATGAGGAGGATAGGATGATGGAGAGGATGGTGAAAAGGAGTGTGACCATTCAGCAGGCAACAACAGTAACTGCTTTTTTCTCCCAGAAAGGTCTTTGTTTGCTTGTTTGTTGTCCCCCATTACATAGCCTCAAGTCTGTTTGTACAACAAACAAATGATTCCGTGTTGTTGTTGCTTTAGGTCTGATTCAGGAACCCTTGTCACATGTTGACGTATTATTCTTACTAGAAACATCACAATCTCCATCTTAATCCCACCTTTTCTAAGTTCTAACTGGAGTTGTTCCGTTTGCTTCCTTCTGGCAGTAGTCCCAGGGACCTTGGAATTGTAGATGTGTCCGAAAACAGAGTTTTTCCACCTTGGCAGCTCATTTACCAAGCTTTCCACAGATCAAATAAAGACATTATAATAGTCCTTAAAACAGGACAAGAGTTCTGTGAGTGTCTTTGATGTTCTTGTGAAAGCTATGACCTCGATTCTCAGTCTCGAATGTTCCAATACAAGGTAGCAAGTCATATTTCTAAACTATCTTGATGTCCCTTGATCTCGCTCCGATGCGAGCACCCACATGTTCTTGTGCGAGTAAAGTCCAGCGTAATTGCGCTCTGTCCACGGCTCGGCGGGGTTGGCCAGTGACCAGTCAAAATTACGTATCAGCTATATTTTCAATGTGATGTTAGATCGAAACCGAATTCAAAAAGCAAAGAAAAGGATCGTCTTTTACGGTATCCTACCTCGAAAAGGACCTTGCTAATTTCCGTGAGGGCGATAGCCTTCCCAAGACACTGGTTTTTGCCATAACCAAAGATAATCTCGTGTGTTCTGTTCATGAGGGTTAACTTGGCGTCGTCTGTTTCTAGAAGCCATCGCTCGGGTCGGAACTCGTCGGCATCCTCGCCAAATACATCTTTTCGTCTGTTAAGAGCCACGATGGCGCAGCTGATGTGTGTTCCACCAGGAAGGAAAACGGGCTGTCCATCGACGACAACTGTGTCTCCTCCATCGGGAACACGCTTGGGGAGTTGTGACGTCACGGGAGGGTGTAGTCGATTAGCTTCTTTGATAACTGCATGTATATACGGCAATTTCCGACACTGAGTATCCGAAATGACCCCAGGAGATGGTGGAGCAAGGCCGTCTCGGACTGCTGCGTCAATTTCAGCCCGGAGCTTGTTGTAGATACGTGGATGCGCTAAGAGATACAACATGATTCCACGCAGCGAAGAGGCGGTCGTGTCTGAACCTGCAACAATTTGCAGGCAGGTCTCGGAAACAAGATCCTCCTCCGCAAGTCCGTGGCGGAAGAAAGATGAAATCATGTCGGAGCGTTTTTCTGTATCTTGCTTGAGCCTCTCTCGGACCACGGCCCTGGCGTTCGCGACCAACTTGCCCAAGCCGACCTTATCCTTCTCAGAAGGTCCGAGGAATTTGAAGATGATGGGAGTGTGGATGAATTTTGTGAGCCCTAGCGCGATGGATACAGCGTTGACAACAAGACCTATCTCTCCGGATTCGACAAAGGTGTCGACGTCAGCATCCGCGCGGAGGTCGCCAAAGGGCTCGCCGAAGCCAATATTGCTGATGACATCGAGTGTGAAGTACTGTATTTTGCGTGCGAAATCGAATGGGTTCGCTCGTGATTCGGTAGACAGGTATTTGGCCCGGACCAGGTCAATCAACTCAGTAATGTGCGTATCCATAGATGGTTCGAGCCCAGAATTGTCCTTGCCAGAATACTGCATGAAAGGCGAAGTAAATTAGACACAAAATTCTCAAAGGAAAGGAGCCGCGACAGTATTGATCCTGACTGAAAGGAGACTTACGCCGGCGGCCAGCTGCTGTCTCCGACGCTTGTGCTTTTCTTCGTCGAGTTCGCTAAAGACATGGTTCTTGCCAGCCTGGAAACGCGTTGCGAGATAATAGTAGTCGGCGCGGGTGTAGGGCGAGCGGATCGAGTTCATATGGAAGAGAAGTTCGGGAGATGAAGTTACCAGGTCGTTCGGACCAATACGGGCGATGGACCCTACAGATATTCAATAAGGAGAGCCGCTCTCGATCGTCCCTTACATAGGGTTTAAGAAATTAGGAAATTAGAAATGCAGAATCTTCGTACCGTATTGGTCGCATACTTCCTTGTAGTTATCGTGAGGTTTCCAGCTGAAAAGAGCGCGGATGTGCCAGAACTCAGAAATGCCAGTGCTGAAGGGGCCCCCGAATTTCCGGAGGCGATAGTATTGTCGAATCTTGCCAGCGCCGAAGACAGCAGCGGCGGCGGCTACCCATAGCCATTTGTTTTCGGAGATATATGTGAGCCAGCCCATTTTGACAGAAGGCGTGCTCGCAATTGGGAGAAGGAACGACGCCGTGGTTCCTCCTCTTCACATTGGGAACAGACGCCCTCATATGAAGAGAGGGATGTCCTTCCAGAAGGAGTGGGGGGTCGTCATCCTTGCCAGTTGGAGGTCTCTCAATCCTGGTCGGGGTAGAGTTGGCAATTCTTCAGATCCTTGTCTGGTCCCCACTGCTATTCCTAAACGACCAGGGAATCCAGAATTTGGATGCAACCATCATCTCGTTTGGGTCCCAAGGGCTAGGATTATGGTGAATGGGGCACCGGAGAGATGTGGATGGGAGCCGGATAGGGGCCGTCAGTGGAGCATCCCATCAAGACTATCGGAAGCATGCAGTAATTGGTCCAATGATATGGATTCTATTACCCCCTGTTCAACACGCTAAGGGAAGCCATCCATGAGACCAGGGAGCGTGGGTGTGGTGGTCGATGATGATGACGAGACGGGGCTATGAGGGAGACTCACTGCCTACGAAGGTACAAAATTAATAATTCTCTTGTCGTGGATAGAGTTGGTGTATGCCGTCCGATAAAATACGAGACCTACATGTGAAGATGAAGAATTATGTCTTCCTGCGCCATGCAGCACATCCTTCGCTTCGAAACTGTTACTCGTGATTGGATGGCGCATTACCTAAAGGAGGGAGAAGCATCAGGGAAGTACGAAGTAGTGTGCAGTGTGCACACACCTTGGTGGTCTTCGATTCAGCTTCTCCACCACCCCTTTGTAACAAGGATGAAAAGCCGGCCACGATTCATGGTCCACGCGTGGAGTCTATCCCGAGCATCACAGCAGAGTACATTAGTACTTATGCTTGGCCAGGCAACATCTAGCGAATTAAATTCGCTGGGGATTGGGGAGAGGGATGGACCGTCCAGGATTGCGCTAGTGAAGTAGACCTGGCTCTTGGCAACCAGAAGATCCGGTGCCGCCATCTGTCTGTGCGAACTCCTCTACCATTCTCCGCATTTTCTCCTCGCGAGGCAGCTGTTCTCTGGGGGGATTCAACTGCATGCCCAATGCTTCGCTCGATGTTTGATAGTGGCAAGTCATGGCAAGCCACTTGGTAATTCGACGACAAAACCCGCTTAGTGAAGCGTTTGTGACTTTTGAGATGTGCGGAGCTTTTGTACACTCTGGCTCGCGGCGGCGCCATGAGGGCAGGGACTGTCACTCTCGCTTCGATTTTCGCATTTGTCTCCAAAGCCTTGTCAAGGAAAACCTCTTGTCGCTGGATGGAAATTAAAGGACTTGCGGAAATGTAAAATCCACATCCTGCCTAATGATAGCCAACCTCCCGGGCACCTTGAAGGTAAGAAACGGATAAAAGTGTACAGGCTATGCAGAATGACATTCTCTTAATACCTCTCCTACTCTCGTCACTAGGCAGCCACCTCTAGGTACAGTGAAGCCGTTATTATGATGGTTTTGCTAACAGCTCGAGCCTCGCTCGTTATCTAGCACTGTGTCACAGCTATTTCGTGATGTGGAAACCTTCAACAGGCGATGACATCTACTTGAGACAGTTTCATTTGCAGATAGCTATTATTGATACTTATGTCGAGATGTGAGTTGCGCCCACAGACCAACTTCAAGTGCTCTTTGAACGCCACCATGATACAGCAATCATGAGTATAACGCTATAACTATATCATCTTGGGCTTTCCTCGCCTCTGTTGTACTCGTAAACCCATTCATCAATACCGAAAAAACATACTCCTTACCATCTTCCGCCGAAAGATATCCCGAGAGGGAGGAAACACCTGTCAATGAACCCGTCTTCGCCCGCACATGGCCTGCAACAGGTGACCCGACAAACCGGTCTTTCAGAGTCCCATCAACACCTCCGATGGGAAGCGCGTCGAAATAAGCATTCCACTCCTCTTCGGTAAATGTTTTTCGATTGTGCGCCAGCAGGTCGCTGATGAAGCGTGCAGTCACGGTGTTCAAACTCGACAAGCCGGATCCATCAACTGTCGACACGCCAGCAGTATCGATACCCTCCTGTTCTAAAAACGCCTTCACCACCTGCACGCCGGATGCGCTGCTGCCTGGACGGTCGGGATGTCCCGCTCGTCCAACTGTTTTGAGAAGAGCCTCGCCGTACATGTTGTCGCTTGGTTTCAGAAAAAGTTTAAGGAGCGAAGAGAGAGTCTCGGATTTTGAGGTGGTCAACTTCACGGCCCTGCGGGGTAGTTTGCCTGGTTTGGTTGGCGCCCTCGAGACCTGCACGCCGGCGTTGTTGAGGGCCAAGGCGAAGCGATAAGCCGTAAACGCATTAGGATTGTCGATTGTGATTTGAAAGGTTATGGGTCCGCTGTCCGCCGATATGGATCCCCTAAGGACAATGGTGTTGGTACCGTGGAGCCGTTCGAATACACCACTATTCTGACCGCCGGCTGCGATAGTGGTGATAGTGGACTGGATGTCCACGTACAGCTCTTCATCGGCCGGCACCCCGTTCACTTTCACAGTCGCAGCACTCCCCTCGCCAGGACCAGGAGAAACAGTGACACTGACCACATTCAAATCGGTATTAAGTCCAGCCACCTGCGCAGAATAGTAATAACTCTCGTCGTCTTCTGACCAGCCCTCGCCAAGGAACTTGCTATCGAAAACGGTTCCATCCCCATACACGTTTCCCGTAATCCTCTTTAGCCCTGTCCGAGCAACGAGGTCCCGCGCCATGTCGGCCAACCTCGCCGAGGTTAGCGAGGGGTCGCCTGACCCAACCAGCCATAAGTCTCCGTTAAGCACGCCGTTCTTGTTCACAGCGCAGGTTGCGAGCACCGCAGTGTCGAAGATGAAATCGAGACCCAGTTTGGAGAGGGCAACTGTCGAAGTAAGGAGTTTTTGGTTGGAGGCGGGAATCAACGGGGAATGCTCGTTCCGAGTATAGACAATGTCGCCCGTGTCAAGGTCGTAGACTCTAACCCCGACAGTGGCATCGGCGAATGTCGGCCTGGACAGAATGTCGTCGACTTTGGCGGAGAAATTGGTGGCGGCCCTCGCTTGTGCCGCGAGCCACAGGCACGCTGCGCCGACTCGACCAAGACGCATCGCGATCTGAGCAACCGGATAGTGTTCACGAGATCGTTACTGGTGACTCTTGGTTGTGACTGTCGGGTTTTCTCGAGAGCCTGTAGTATAATGACCAAAGTTTGCGAAAAAGCAAAGTCTCCGCCCGAGGACATACATTGCTAAGATCGGATGAACGCGGTCTTTATTGTTCTGGACATATTCTTGGCGAACACTCGTCCTTGGTTTGTTAACGGGCATCGCGTTAAAAATAACTCAGAAAGACCAAGGCCACGGGACGTGGGCGCCCAGCTGCCGGCCAATCGGGGCATCATGAGTCCATGATGATGGCGTTGATTACGGCGCGGCCTGGCAATCTTTATCCAGGAAGTAACGCGAGGTTACGATGGGCAGGGTAGACCCAGATGAGAGTGGAGAATCCGGAGATGCAGTGGACTCATTGAAACGAAATCGTATTAGCTCGGGTTAATTATAGCCCACGCCAAGACCACCTTTCTTACTGGCCAAGACCGAGACTAGAAAAGCACGGCGGTGCTTCACTCACTCTGAAGTATGAAGGACTCACCTTCATCATCCCCACCAAAGAACCCATCTCGATTTGTTGGAAAGGAAAACTCACGAATTTTTTATCCGATCTTTTGCGTTCACGGAGGTCTCGTGGAGATCAGGAACGTTTCAACATTGTATGGAGGCAAGAGAATCGCGATCCCACCACGGTACGGATATGAAAGCTGTAGACAAATTTACAGTTGTAATGGATGGATGATGGGCAGTTTGACAATTAAGATTACAGTGTAAGGGAATATTTGAGTTTGAAAGAATTTGCCATCAACGCCTCGCTAACCTATTAATACTGTCGAAATGTCGTCCGTTAGAACCAACACAAGATCAGCTCCGAGCTTCCTTGAGAGTTGGAGGTTCCCGGACTCCGACGGAGGGGAAGTGTTAGTTATATGCACGTGAGGGCATCTGCATTCCGATACTCCTCAGGGGAACATTTTAAGGTTCCAGAAGGACTCGACAGAATCTCGGCGTCGATCGATGCAAGCCGATGGCAGTATTGGGGTCTCCTTGCTCAGAGACTCGAGTGTCGCAGGCGGTTATACGACCGACAAACATGGACGTGGAGGCTTTACCCATGAGGAGACATTGGATATTCGGCTTTGCTGACCATCCACCTCATAACCCCTCAAAAGCCCATTGAAATATTATTTTGTGATTTCATGTCGGGCCATTTGACCATGTCGCATTCCCCTTGCTTTTCGACCCAATCCTTAATCCTGTCCGCCAGCCATCCGGAGGTCTGCCGCTTGCCCGGATCCTCTTCGTGTTTCGTCGGGTAGCCAATCTTGAACGACTTGCCCAGGGCGCACTTTCCTTCTGGGTGATACAAGTACTGGAAACATCCGCGCTTCTTCTCGCACGCTACTTTGCAGTTCTCGAGCGAGACGTGGGCGAGTCTTTCAAACTTGGCCTTACGCTCCATCGGCACCGTTTTAAGCTTCTCGCCGTCCGTCGGCGGGCGGTTCAGGTAGATGAAGTCTTCGCTCACGTTGTTCCAGTCTTCACGAAGGTCCGTGAATTTCGGGAGGAAATACTCGAGGTACATGTCTCGTATGAGGATAGGGTTCGCTTCGGCGTTACTGTCAGACCTGCTTTCGAGGTATTTCCTAATCTCAAACTCCCAAAAGAGAGACATCTCTTCGCTGTCGACGTGGTGCATCGTAGCAAGGGGTTGGCACCAGTGGGTGGGTCCAAAGGGAATGCTCCAAACCTTATCCCCGTTTATAGTAGGGAACTGCAGAGCTTAAATTAGCCTCGACTGCCCCGAAAAGGAACAGAATGAAGGAAAGAAAACAGGCTTAGCGCCAGGCCTAATACGCCAATACTTACCGCTTGAGTGACCTTGATATTGGACGTCTCCCTCATAGCCTTGGAAAACATCCAGTCTCCACAGCATTCTTCCGTTACCCTCTGGTCGTAGGCGTTGCCAATACCCGGGTGCTCCCCAACAAAGGCATCCAGTGCGCCACGCGACATTACGTACCCACTGCCGCCGTGCGCGAAAGGAAAGTCTTTGTAGTGAGCAATGCTGCCCAGAAAGAGCTTGCGCGACGGGTCAAGTCGATCCAGGACCGACACGAGAGTCGTCCAGAAGAGGTACGTGTCGGCATCGATAACGACATACCAATCGCGTCCCGGTCGCAGGTTGTACGCCTTTTCAGCAATGTGTATGTTCTTGTATTTGTCCATATTCCAGCCCTCCTTCCCCTTGTCGCGGTGCTTGGTGCAATCAGCCTGGCTTACCAGGCATTCATTCTGCGCCCGGTACAGGTCGAAGTCGGAGGTTTGCTTGACGCTGTCGAGGACTGTATCGAGAGAGTCGCGCACGCGAACGCCCGAAATAGTCTGCTCCATGTCGGAGAATATGAGCACGTCGGGCACGCATCGCAGGATTGTCTGGAGCTGAGTGGGAATCTTGCTGAAAGATTCGGTTGCGCCTGTCTTGACGATGAGGGTGATGCTGGAGCTGCGACCAGGGAGCTGGGCACAGAGTGGATCGTCTGGAGGCATCAATGGGCGATCTGTGATGGAGAAGTCGGGGAAGGATGATGAAGCGCCATTGTGAGGTTTGTGGTGGGGGTTATTGTCATGGATGGCAGTGTCGGGTCGATTGAATTGCGAATGAGTCGGTCGGGCCTGTTGACGAGGTGGCGGAGAGTGGTAAGAGTCATCATCGCCCGATGGAAAGAGAAACAAGAGAGCTGTCAAGGTGATGCAAGCGGCGATCAAGTATCGATGAGACCTTTTCATCTTGGCGTCCGTTGGAAGGGAAAAAAAAAGAAAAATGCTACGACGACCTTGCAAAATTCATTGTCTCGCCCGAATCCGAATTAACGCGACTCTCGAGGACGCCGATATTGCCTAGATGATACCTGCACGAAAAAGAGTGGCAGCTTCATTCAGGCTAATACAGAAAACGTTTGGGAAAGGTTCGAGAAAGGAAAGGCGACGGCGAAGAAAGAAAGAAGAAAGAAGGGAAGCTGTTTTTGTTCAATGGACCAAATTTTGACCCGCACGGCCAAGGATGCGAGGAGGTAAGGGGTGAAGGATCTACGGAGTACTTCGTACTTCCTACATCGTTCTTGTTTGGCGGGAGAGAAGCGGGCCGGAGGAGGAAGGACCGAAGGGCGGGCCACGTTTTCCTTCCTTCGCAACCAATACGTCTGTACGAAGTACCTCGGTATTTTTGCCGTGATTTCTTCGAGGAAACACCAGTCTGAGCCTCTGAGGGGCAAAATTCCTTTGTGGAAGCAGCATTCGAGATTGTTACACAAGTCTGGCATCCCGTTCATACCCACGCACTGATCCAGTTATGATTGCCCAGGGCCCAGTACAGGGCTGCCAAGACAACAGGAAAAAAACAGCCGGCGATGCCTAATCCAGCTAGCAGCGTTTCAATCGCGAAAAGGGTTTGTGTGGGGAAGCGTGGGGCAAGTGATTTTAGTGTAGTGTCCTTTCTCGGTGCTTTTGGCAGGCCGATGGGCCAACAAGTGCTTTCGCATGGGCGCAGCAATTGAAAGTTGCACCACAATCACTCATCATTTGAGACAAAGATCCCCTGAAATTGCACTGTCCTAGCAAATGCAACATGGCGTTGGCGCTAATACTCCGTTCGCGAACACACTGAATAATGGGAAGAAATAAGGCTTCAGGAGAATAACTCCCAGGATCATTCTTGTCCTGTTGCCTTCTGTGCATAGCAAAAACGAGGAGAGGAAGCCCGTTGACGCCAGGTACTGAGACACAGGGGAATCGATAGCCTGATCGAGGCCAGTCTAGCAGGGCATGTCCATCTCGAAAAACAACGTCTGCCTGTCCCAGGAACTGTCACGTGGGACCCATTTCCCTGCTAGGCACCAAATTGAGATTGAGAATAAAACCAATAAGGGCACGTGGGATTGAAGTTCGTCCGCCCTCGGGAAAACTTCATCCCGCTGCTAGCAGGGAGTATTTAACTTGAAGAGACACATGTCTTCATGTACACCGCGCAACCTTCAAGCCGAGCGACACCTTCAATTGAAGCAACCTGATCATTAATAAGCCCCACCGAAACAGAAAAACTTGAGCAAGCACCGAATGTCACTTCTAGAGTACTATCGACATAGAGGAATTGCCCCAGTATCAGGTCCAGACGCCTTTCCTTAAGGAGCAGGCCATATCACTATGTATCCGGGGATGGAGGACACCCCCTTGATGGGAACTGTTCAACTCGATACATAATCTGGAATAAGAAAGGGGTAAGAAAAAAAATTACACATTATAGAGGTAACTTAACTTCGAGGCATCACTTTCTAGTGCATTCTATGAAATAAACAAGCATTGAAATCTTCCGCCAGGTCTAGTTGTTCTGTGCCTGGCCTGGTGATTGAGTCTTGAGCAGCTTTGGGGACTAACAAGGCGAAGGAGTTGGTAGTGCTGTAACGGCCTTGAAGTTTCATTTTTTAGACCCGGCCTCCCTCGTCTAGTGACATCAGATAGGGTACCGTATAATCTTGCTAGTTAAGCTACTGTCGGGGCGAGGGCGGGACGCGGCTCCTATGAGGACCATGCATGAGAGGAAGTGCAAGAAGAGGGCCCCCACGGAGGTCTTTTCCGAGTGGGCTTCCGGCGAGAACCATTTGTGGCGCAGGATGCTCTTGAACCACCCTCTGGCCTGGAACCATCTAAGCAGGCGGTGATAGAGTTGTGGACTATTTTATATATACACATCGTTCTCTCGACTGTAGACAGCGAGTTGTTAGTCACTCTCCCTTGTCGACTATCATCTCTTGGCCAGACTGAAAAGAGATGTATGTAGACAACACGCCTCAAATCCCCCAAACGAGACCCGTCCATTTATACCTCACAAACTATCGAGGCCTTTGACTTCGCCAGGGCCATTAACCTCGAGCTTGCTGCGTACCTCGGTATGTACGGTTGGGTATATAGGGCGGCAGCCTCTTTAGCTCCCCGTGGTAGCTGCTTAGTTCCTTAGTGGGGAATATGATGACTTTAAGGTTCTCCCCGAGCCTGTAGTCCGCAATATATTTGCCGATTCAACTCGCGGTATTAATGACTACTACGTGGAGTGATTGGTGAGCGGCCTCGACATGATTTCTTGTATATTTGGCACTTTGGGCCTTTCTCTACAGCCTTCATCCCCATTACCTCCACCCTCACAGTTCTCCACTTAGAATTCCACACGGCACAAGGTAAGCCTTTCGAAGCTACTGCAACACTAAGAACACCACGGTCGGTTAGCTCAGTTGGTTAGAGCGTGGTACTAATAAGCTATCCGGCTTATCAAGTAAATGCCAAGGTCATGAGTTCGACCCTCATACTGACCAGTCTTCAGCCATTGGCGCGACTTCTACTTTTTTTCCATTCTTTTTAATGTATTTATTTCTCTATTCTTCTCTTATCTGTTCCATACCTTTTTCATCCTATTGATTTATATTTTAAGCAACCCCGGTTCGGTGACGTCGTCGCGGATAGCGCTCCTGACTCCTGACCTTCCGTCGTGGTGGTCGTCGAAGATGTTAATATTCCCGTAGCGGCGGTAGGTCGATATCGGCCGCGGAGTCTATTAAGCAGCACGCGCCTGCAAGATCTCCTCTAGCTAGTTGTCGATGCTGGAAAGGCCCCGAAAAGGTTTCACGTCTGGAATCTATCAAATGATTTTTTTTCTCTGGAAAAGCCCAGCATCGTAAATTGGGTCCGCCACCCCGCGTTATCATCATTCGCCTGGAATGTGCCGCTTCTTTTACAGGTCATATTAACGGCCATCTCCTCCAGATCAATTAGCAGCCTCCCGTCTTTCGCTACTTCCCCGCGACCCTCAAACATGGCCTTCGCAGTGATGGTGTCAAGAATCGACGTGACCAGCGACGTCCAGGGCCCGGCTTGTTGATACAGCCCAGGAAGAAAAGCTGGGCTCTTCGGGTTTCCAGAATGCCGAAGAGATGTAGGTTGTTAGATCTTGAGACACTAGGGCGACCCACCTCCACCGCCTGTGGCAACCATTGACACCTCGCCTGGTTGCCCGGAAAGTCATTAGCCTGGGGATTCCCGCGCTATACTTCGACAAGTAGTATTTCAATTCTACTGTCTTAGATAGGGAAGCTGTCCTTAAACCTTAAGCCCTCTTTCCCGAGCCACGAAACTTCCAATACTTACTTTTTGCCGACCCCGTTAATTACAGGCAGGACATCCAAGTACTCCGGCTTTTGGGACTTGCAAACAACTCCGGTCCGTTGGAATTGAGCATTACAACATCCCGGATCCCGCTCCTCACGGCCCAGACATGCTTCTGCAGGTATGTTGTACTGGATTGATTAAAGACCCGATCCCACCCCCCACTCCTCCCGGGTACACACGTTGATTCATCACTCATTCCCCGCCTCCGGGGGCGTAGTGGCCTCGCCCAAGAAGCGCACGAAGGTTGGTCCTGGACTCCTGGTTGGCTCAATGCTTCCCCCGAGTCCACAAATAATGACAGAGGAGTCTGCAGAATGATCGGCAGCCTGCGTTCTTAGAGGCATGCCATAGAATAAGCAACGGGGAACGACATGCAACATAATATATGATACAGCAGCCAAGGCGGACAGACATTAAACTTCACCAAGGTCGGCCCGAGTTTTTTCAATGCATTTTAAAGTCCGGATACGTATTTCGGGGGTTTGGCTAACCCCGGACCTGGACATGAATCTCCGATGACGTTTCGGCATGAGTGGTAGAAACGTTTATATTACGACGAATCTCTGCACTGACTGCAATCCTAACATCTTGCATCCAAGGCCTTCTGGATTGTTCTTGATACCAAAGACCCTACACTCCTGCCTTTCCTTTTTGTATCCAGTAAGCCATGGCCGGTGTGTCTAAGTTCATCTCGTTTCTAGGCTCTCTGCCGCCCCTCTATCTTGTGGGGTTCCTAGTGACTGTAGTAAGTCGAGAACGTTCTTTCCGTTAGCCTTTCGATGCATAATAGGCAGTAGGCTGATCGGCTCATGGTTGATAGCCGACGATTTACTATGCTGGCTTAGCAATCTACAACCTCTACTTCCACCCGCTGGCCAAGTTTCCAGGGCCATGGGCTTACGCCGTTAGCCATCTGCGGTATGCTCGGGCTCTTTCCCAAGGCAGGTCTCCCCAGCAGATGGCCGAGCTTCACGAGATCTACGGTCCCGTTGTTCGGGTTGCGCCTGATGAGTTGTCCTTCACCAGTCCCAGCCCGTGGAGAGACATATATGGCCACAAAAGAACCGGTCAAGCAGAACTCGGAAAGGACAAGAAATACCATGCAGGTATCAAGGAGCCGATATTGATTAACGCGGATCGGGAGTATCATTCGACCTTGAGGAGGTTATTGTCTCACGGGTTTTCCGACAGCGCACTCAGAGCGCAAGAGGAACTGATTCAGAGATACTTGGCTCTTTTCATGGAAAAGCTGCAGGAACATGGAGCGAAAGGAAAGTTTCCCCTCAATCTCGAGCACTGGTATATGGTAAGAAAGGACCTCACCGCGCGTGCTATCCTTCGTTCCTTACTAGGCAACAGTAAAGCTGATGTAGGGGACGCGGTAGTGCTTTACCTTTGACGTCATTGGGCATCTCAGTACGTATAATAAATACCTGATACCCAGATGTGAGATGAAACGGATCGAGGTTACTCACGCACACTGCAGCTCACGGCGAGGCGTTCGATTGCCTAGCAACTGGACGGTTACACACATTCGTCAGGATCGCTCTCTCGTTTGCAAAATTCCTCGCCCATGTTCAAGCGATGCAGCGCCTGCCGTGGTTCTTGCGCTTGCCCTACGCCAAGTGCTACATTCGCAAGGACATACGGGCCAGCCTCAAGACGAAGGACGAGTTCAGCACGGTATGTTCTGGCCTCCATAAGAGTTACAACAGATCTGCCGATTCTGACCTCTGCCAAAACTCACTAGGCCAAAGTAAATTACCGCTTGGAAACCTCGTCCGGTATCCCAGATTTCATGGATAAGCTCATCGACGTGTACAAGTCGGACAAGATGTCATTCGGTCAGCTCGTCGGCAACTCTGAGCTTTTGATCATGGCTGGTAGCGAAACCACAGCGACCGAATTATCAGGTAGGGTAAAGTACACGTACCATGTAACTGCAACATCCTCGACTCAGCCCTGGCGAAGTCCTAACTTCTGTCTTTCCAGGTCTAACGTATCTCCTGATGACGCACCCCCGAGCTCTCGAGAAATTAACCCGAGAAATTCGAAACGAGTTCTCTAGTGTGGGGCAGATTACCATGGTCAGAGTCAACGGGTGCAAGTACCTTCTCGCGTGCATAGAGGAAGGGTTACGCATGTATCCTCCATCTCCAGCAACCCATCCTCGCTACACGCCCCCAGGTGGCACGTTGGTTGACGGAAAGTTCGTTCCCGAAAACATGGCCGTCGGCGTAACCATCTACGCGGCTTGTCGCAGCAGTCGGAATTTCAAGAACCCGAACGACTTCGTTCCCGAGCGTTGGACCGGGGAGGATCCGGACTATGCAAATGACAGGAGGGACGCAGTGCAGCCCTTCTCGTATGGTCCGCGAAACTGTATTGGCCGGAACCTGGCATACGTTGAAATGAAACTCATTCTAGCCAACATTCTCTGGCGATTTGATCTGGAGAATTGCACCCAGCTGAATTGGCTTGACCAAAAAGTCTATATGATTTGGGATAAGACACCGCTGATGGTCAAACTGAAGCCGAAGCAGGAGTGAATGAATTGGCACCCATGGCTTATTTCTCAAATATGTGTGCTTGGCCTGAGGGTTCAGAGCCGCCATTGCCAAATACTTTGAGCCTTGTGGCTAGTAGGAGACCCCGAAATATACAGCCAAGATGCAGGCGCGGTTTGGTCAATGACTCAAGAAATGGTTTATAAAGACGCTGCCACGTCCTATTTCCCAAGTCTGAAGTAACCGGTATTATTTAAATCGAACTTAGGCGCCCCTGGTGTAAAAAGAAAGAAACACGTATAGCAGGTAAACACTACTTGTATAGCATGTGGCACCATGACTCCTATAATAACATAGATCTCAGAGACTCTGAGGATAATAATATCTTAATTCTGTTTAAGAAAAGCTTAGTGCAGGCAAAAAAAGAAATTGTGGACATTGCAGGAATCGAACCAGCGACTTTCAGTAGGCATTGAAGTGTATGCAAAACTGACGTCATACCCCTAGACCAAACGCCCGTTTGATACTGATCACCCACGAAAGAAGCATGTTGAACGAAGAGTTCGCCAACTCGGGTGAATTGTCAAAATGGCCCGAGAGTCGATCTCACAGCAGACACACTTTCTTTCTTTCTTCTTTCCTTTCTTTGTTCGGTCTGAATCTCGAGGTGTACTTCTTAACATAGACTCTCCGTGTAGAAGCTAAGTCTCGAGCAAGTAGATCTCACTTTCCAATGTGCCCAGGGAGTGCCGACCCGGTTTTGTACCTTTGACGCGATTTGCTCTTTTCGACAACAGAGTCACAGGCTAAATGCACGATCCCCTACTTCTGGGATTTGCGTTGCTTGGTATCTGAGATGCGCGTTGTCGATTGCACATTAGCCGTACGGAAAAATCCATTATATTCACTCTCCTAAGTCGATTCGCAGTGATTGAATTAAAGATGGCATTCGATCAGTCCGAGACTACAATTCCGGGCGAATGGATGTAGTGGATGGAATTTCGTGGATATTTATTTACCTCTCTGATGCCTTCCCTCTGCAGTTTAGACTCTAAGTTCCGCTTTCAACCACTCATCGATCTTTGGACTTCAAATGAGAATGCGCTATCTCATATCTGCCTTGCTACTCGTAGTAGCCGTACAAGCCCACTGTGAGTCGTGTGCCTTCGTCAACTTTGTGGCTTTTAACACTGATAAGACCGAAGACAAGTTCCCGAGACTCATTGTCAACGGCCAGCCCGAAACTGCCGACTGGCTTTCCGTACGCCGTACTAAAGTCCAGAATTCACGCGACAATGGTGCCGTCTCAGACGTAAATAGTCCCGATTTCCGCTGTTTCGGGGGGAGCCCCGGAACAGCCACCACGACCGTAGGAGCCGGCGATACTTTGGGTTTTGTGGCGTCATCAGGAATCATGCATTTCGGTCCTTGCCAATTTTACATGGCGAGGGTTCCCGAAGGCGCCGATATAAATACATGGGACGGCGATGGCGACGTGTGGTTCAAAGTCGGGAGCATCAGTGCTGTGGAGGGCAACGGCCCGCTTGGTGGCGATGAAAAGACCTGGCCTGCCTATCGTAAGGAAGTTCCCTTCCACACTAATGTTCTGTTGTTACATGAACTGACAGCTTTTCTTGATAACGCCTCCAGACAAGACTGAAGTGAGCTTTACGGTACCTACTAATTTGCCGAGCGGAAAATATCTCGTTCGTGTCGAGAGCATTGCCCTTCATCTTGCACAAAATCCCGGAGGTGCTCAGTTCTACATCAGCTGCGGGCAAGTTGCGGTTACAGGTGGCGGAGACGGCACTCCAGGGCCATTAGTCGCATTCCCTGGGGCATACAAGGCAAACGATCCTGGGCTACTCTGGCCGTATTCACCTCCGAGAACTAGCTACACTGCTCCAGGACCGCCTGTATGGGAGGCATAAGGATAGGAAGATGAGTTAATTTCTGACCGGCTATCTGGCTGCCGATTCATATTGTAAACCGTTCTAAATTGGCTGCGTAGTGCAGGTATGTAAGTTGACTGCTGTTGGATCTGCCCCGCGTATCTGTCCTTCTTGTTCCTCAACTTGCAAACCTGAAATCCAACCTTTTACTTCCTTTGTCTGTCGTGGTATCTAGATATGTCTGCCTCTCCTCAGTTGACATGACGTCCCACACTCTATCCCGAGACTTATTGCGCCACACATAGTACAGCTTGACACTCGCATAAACTACAATATTCATAGCAGCTATGCCAATCAAAACGCGGTTTCCACGACGATACTCTGGTCGGTCGTCCTTACGGTAAATGTTGGAGCTAATGATGGACTGCACTTGAACAAGCATGTTGTAGACTGCTGCTGAGACAGTTCGGGTGCGCACGGTATTGGAGTTTCGACTGCACCATCCGACTTGCATTGGGTGTGGTGATGGATAAGATAACAAGACAGTCACTAAGGCATAGGCCGCCCATCTGTTGATGCCGGACGGGAGTAGCGCAAGGGCGATGACGCAAGGGAGGAACCAGATTTCGACAAAGATTCCCAGCAGAGCACGATGATTTATCCGCTCTGAAATGAACGTGAGAAGAAGCATCTACCGAATGATGCGTTAGCACTCAACTATTGGCTCATAAATGACGAGTGTGTGATGGATCGTACATTGGCAGTCGTAGCAACTTGACAAGGAATACTCAACAAATTGGATTGAAATGTATCAAATCCTAGTTGGCGGAGAGTCAAGGTCAAATATTGATCCGGAGGCCCTGCTGGTATGGAGAATGTCAAGCCGATGATATATATAGGCCACAAGTCATAGTCGCAGAGGGATTCCCAGAGGAGCTTCAGTGTGATTGCTTGACGGTTGTGCATGTCGCTCTTCGAAGGGTCGTCACGAAGAATCCTGTTCACCATGATCTTTTCTTCCCGCTCTGTAAACCACCCATTTGGACGCCATAGTGCTCTGGTTTGGGTTGGAGATGGGGCCATTGCAAAGATTGACCATACGCCGATCACGAAAGTGAGTATACCCTCCAAAAGGAACAGCCTGTACGCAATTTTTGTTAGATGGCACGTTTTCAGCGGCATTCCTGAGGCGGCTCACCATCGCCATCCTTCATATCCGTGATATCCCCTCAATCGTAAGAGCCCGTACGCCAGCAGCGGGGCGACCACGTCAGTCAGCCGATTTGCCATCCAGAATAGTGCAAGGCGGAATGGCAACTCTGTTCCCTTGAAGAAATAGGACATGTACTGGCACATCAGGGGTTAGCCCGGGTTCGAATTGGGGGCAGGTCGATTGGATATCACGAACCAAGATCACATCAGGGATAAACCCGCCTTGAAGCATGCCAATGAGAGCTCTCGTGGCAAGAAACGAGGAGCGGCCTTTCAGCCAAAACTGTCCTCCGCTGACAATGCTCCACAGGACCATCTGTGCTGGAATCCATCGATCGCTGTTCAGTCGTTGCAATTAGTAATGTTGAGCTATAGGGAGGGTTCAGTGGAGGGTGCCAACTAACGGTCCTATCTTTTTGCTAACTAGCTGGCTTGGAAGTTCAGCAAGCAAGAAGGATATTCGAAAGACCGTCTGGCCGAGGTTGTAATCGTTGGTGTCGAGTCCAAGGTCGTCAAGGAAATTGTCCGTGTTGGCCTGGCTGATATTACTCCGGTCCAGATCAAGAGCGAAGAACGCAAGGCAGGACCAAGCCGTAACTTTCCAATCTATTCTCCGAACGAGCGGTGTCTCTTCAGCCCAGGTCCACCGGAAGGATGGGTCAAATCGGTGGCGGTTCTCATATTTTCCACTGGGCTGGAAGTACTTGGCGAGCTCTGGATCATCAAAGACCGAAGGCTGGGTGGCAATATCTTCTGGCTTGTGGTTTCCCCCTTGGCGGCGCCAAAGACTTGCAATATTAGTCTCGGGCCGCTTTGGATTACCAAGGGCCTGTTCTGCAAGAATGCGCTGCCGGATCTCTTCACTGTTCTCGGTGTCTGAATTTTGGGCCTTCTCGCCAGCTGACTTGGGGATATAGTCAATCGCCGTGGAAGTGCTGACCGAGACCGCTTCTTGTTTCTCTTTCGCCATAGTATTTCAGCTTTTGTTGGTAGGATAGTTGGAAGGATGTCGGGTCTCCTTACTCCAAATCAATGGATAACTCACACCCTCGACTATCTCTTATAATCTCCCGAGGTGACTTGGGCGCGCCATTCTGTCACCGGCAGCTGTTCCCACTTTGACTGGCCGACATCTCCCTGTCGATGATGTTAGAATGCCAGTGTTTTGTGCCATATGTCACCCTCCTCCGCCAAGGGGCTCACTCGGTGTCGGAGCTCTATGGAGTGGGCTTAACTTGTCGTATTTGATTTTAATGACCCCCATCGTTCCACCGCATGCTGCTGCCCAAGTGCGTCCGGCAGTAGTAGCAACATTGGCAGTAATAATATTCGCCATCTGAATGGTTACGTTGAGTGATCAGTCCGCGGAGAAGTTTTCTTGATTTTACGTGGGGTGCTGCAATATAATGTAACCGACTGTCACCCGCGCCAAGTCTCCGATTATGGGTCGGGCGAACTTTATTGGATTGGCCAGGCTGCATCAAGGGTGCCGGAATGCTGGTGGATGGCCCGACTGTGGTGTTGGGAACAGGGTCCGCATGGTGGAATAATGCGGAGGGATGACGCACACCCGGAACTCGCCCGGCCGAATGAACCTCGAGAATGAGCCCAGGCCGCCAGATTAAGAAGCGGACTGGTTAAATATTACAAGTTAGCACAGGGAGCGTAGCAACAGGCTTGTCATGTCCGAATCAAGGATCCAGCCTTCAAAAACAGGTTACGTGAAGAGGTCAACACAATTCCGGGATCATGTTACCTGGAGATCCGATTATATACTTAACGGGAGACTACGGCAACCCAACTTGTGTCTAGCTGATAAGCCAACCTCATGAGAATAAGTACTACTATCCTAGGAGTGCTTATTTTAAGTCTTTTAGGATGTGTAATGATATGGTTGGTATCTGTTTACTTTTACTTCTTTGGCTAATTAGTGATAGTACAAAACCTCCCGAGCTGTTAGATGGTTCTTATTTGGCCGTATGTTACTGCACTGGGCCTGCATCAAGGTCGGCCTGTGACAGGGGTAAATAGGTAATGCTATTCAATGCTATCTTATGGCTTAAGGGGCGCTGCTTGGTTATATAATAAGCCGCTTGTTTCTTATCCTGATAGTCGCTATTTTGCATCTAGGGATGAAGATATTCAGAGACACCATCGCCAAACGCCCAGTCAGTAGGATTGTGTGGGCGATACCTGGTAAACGGCCAAGATGGCCGGGGTTCTGTAAACAAAACCCCCTCCCGCCTTTTATTCCTCCACTTCTTCACCCACTCGCTCCACCGCATAAGAGCTGCCATATCCTCAGGATTGGAATTTACGCCGGGCAGTTGAGATAGTAGGTCGTCTAAATCATACCTCACGCGCCTTTCTCCGTCAACCCAAATCTCAATATCATCGAGAATCCCCTCATAGACCATAAGGCCAAATCCCCGGGACAGCCACCCAAAGTCTAGTAAAGCCCAGAAGGCGTTGGCAAGGTAGAAACCCAAGCGCTCTTCGAGTGCTGAGCTGACATTCCACTGGTTCGTAGTGCGGGGCCAGGAGTACGGAGATTCCTTGCCTGGCCCGGGGAATATTCTAAGCTCATCGGGAGCCCCGTAAGGGGTTGTGTAATCATCGTCATAAATGGACAGTGGGTTCCAAAGAAAGTCCCCGAGGTCGCTGAGCTCGTCTAGTTCTGTTGCTTGGTTAGATGTGATGCTGATTACGAGATGCCGAATTGTGCATCTGCATGTCGATAGGGAGCCGTGGTGGCTTAGCTGCCGCGCGGGGCTAGACAAGGCCCGTGGCCCCAACGCGAGAAATGAGGCGAGCAGGCGATAAAAGTTCCAGGCGCTATGCGAGGGATTCGGGTAGGTTCTGGAGACCTCAAAAGAGCAGTGCCCTCCGAAGCTCTTAGATAACCCGTCTTCATCGTCGAAGATCCGAAAGTTCACGTTAATTGTGTTGATCTGAACTTGGCTCGGAGGTGGGCAGCATGTCCATGTCGGCAACAGACCACACCCAGGAATGAACATGACGTCCAGCTCATACATGTGAGCAGCGTTTTGTGAGGCTAGGAGATCCACGACATCATCGTGCAAAGTCCGGCACGTTAGGAGCAGCGACACGGTAGTTGGTTCGCGCTCGCTGGTAAGAACCCAGACACCCCAGTCGTCTCGGAGGCGCATACGATCTCGGGACTCTTGGGGGCACTTGGGCGGAGGTTCCGGGTTCCAGATTGCAAGGGTCAGTATGATTTGGCGCAGCTCGTACGGAATCTCTAGTAACGTCGCCATACCGGACGTCAGATTATGACATGGCTCCGAGGTTGCTCTTGGCCTGGTCGCAGGCGGGTACACATCCTTGGATGCTTTCTTGGGGTTCTACCCCGCCTCTTGTGTTCCATGACTCAATTAAGCGTCATATACGGGATAGTATCCCGTCAGAGGACGGCTAAAGATTTTTCCCACGGGTTTAAGGACACAGGATACTCACAAAGCCGGAAACTCGTACTCGTCTCTTGAATACAGCCGAAGATGCTCTTACCACTAATCTTTGCAACCCGAGCTCTAGCCGTCGCCTCGGCTGACGTCGGTCGGAAGCAGCAGCGGCAGTGTGTTACCTTGGTGAGGTCGAGACTCTGCTCTGCTACAGAAGCCCTCAGGGAACGCCCAAGGATATCAACGTCGACGACCTTCTCTACGCTGCTGTCGCCTTGCGAGAATAGTGAGTCTCACTCGACCTTATATCTAACTATTTTGGAAAAATAAAAACCATTACTAACGCATCCACTTTAAGAGTGGCACCGGCCGTCAGGAGAAGTTGAACGAGGAGGGAAATCCCGTCCTTGACGAGTTGCCTTGTCCATTGAGGGGCCCTCTACCGATTTCCCAACATGACTACCTCCACGGCCCCCGACTGCGGCGAATGGACCACCTTCACCTTCAACACAGTCCTGGACTCCTTATCACGGCGAAGCCCATGACAAGCCGGAATAGCAACCTTCTATGGAGATAGAGCTGATACTAGCGACGGTGGAGCGGATGCCACGCCCTAGCAGAGGCCGCTACTATTGCTCGTTGTGGTACAGATGGTGGTTCGCAAAGAAGTCAAGGCAAACCTGGAACATGAGGCCTATAAACCCTAAAAAACTTTATTTAAGAATGGAGATTACGTCTCTACAGATATTGTTATCAAGGCTGTTGAGAATATCGAGTGGAAGCAAACCCAAGAAGACTCGTCTGCCAATGAATCCTAGCTTATCGTTGGCCACGAAGTAAAGTACTTAGAATAGCTAGCGTGTCTAGCCCAAGCTCAATTGATGACCACACACACCCTCATGTTCCCCCACTTTCGAACCTTAACAATACGAAGTACCGAGCGGTGAAGCTTTCCCCAATTTCACATTTCCATACCCGAACTTCCTGGCGCCATCTCACACAAGATGGATCGCGGATTCCAGTTCGACCCCTTCGGTCCAGGGGCTTCTGCCTTTGATGGCGGAGGCCTTGATTTCTCCGGCATAGACTACAATGATCCAGCCAGCTTCATGCACCTACTCCAAGGTTCTGGCCTCCCGATCCCCAAGACCTGCACCCCTGGAGAAGCCCGTGCATTGGCTCGAACCCGGTCCAAATGCATCATTGAGAACTACCACTTGCTGTACGATATCGTCAGCCGTCATGAGGCGACCATTCAGCGTCGATGGGCCAAGAAAGGCGGCAAGCAACGCCTCGCTATCATCGTACCCGCTTGGGGCTCCAAGATGGCGGCCGTACACCGACCGGATTTCGATGCCTACAAGAAGGAAAGTCCGGAGCAGCGCGTTGCTGGTGTTGGGACCAGGTACCGAGATTCGTTCCTTTGGCCGTATATCAATCAGGAAGACCTGAGCGGGGCGAAAAGCCTGCCACTGCTGCTCAATGCCCGGGCCCGTCATCCTCCGTCGGCTTTGGCGGGTGTTGATGGGGAAGCGATGCATGTTGGTCACGTGTGCGGGGCGATTGTTCCAATTTTCCTTAACGAGTGGACTATGATGCTGAACGGCATCACCAAGGATGAGGATTACGGCCGGCTTGTTGCCTGGGACGAGGATGAGAATGCTGCGACCTGGTGCCTTAGGCGAAAGCAATACATGCCCGGAGAAGGCCTTCTGATACTCGAGGCTCAGCAACGTCTGATGGCATTTCTTGTGAAGTGTTGTAGGCAGATTCTACACGACATACCCGAAGAGGACCTCGTGGACGACGCCAAGTTTCCCGTCTTAGCCGAACCGACGCTTAAGAATGAGGTCGAGGTGAACGGCTTTGAGTCTCTAGCCGTTATGGCAGCCGAAGCACCGTACAGACTTCCTGCTAAAATTGATCTCGAACGGGTCCAATCGCTCCTGGCGGCTAGGCTTTCCGCTACTGAAGACCACCTCTGGGCGCTACGTGAGGATCCTGGCTATCTCATCGACACACTGGCAGACCACAGGGAACATCGTCAGGAACAGGTTCTCGACAGCAAGGGGAAGAAGCATCCAGTCTTAGACAAGCACTATGCCGATATCCTCTGGATCCGCTGCATTTCGGGCATGCTCACCAGGTCATTTTACCAATTGGAGGCCATGTCCGAGCTTCACGAACAAGCCAAGCAGCTTCGCGCTCTCCACGCCAAATATAGCCAGTCCATATCCCCGATGAAGGATCTACCCGATGAGTACCTCTACGCTATCATCAAATTCAAATACTTCCTTGGCCAAACAGCAAGAGGGCCACAGAAGAGATTGAGTCAAAGCTTTCCCCCATCGCCGCCGGTCCGCAATTTCTGGAGACGCATTGGTGGGGATGGCCTATCGGCGGCGGTTGAGCTCCAAGATGGACAGAGCGCGAGACGACCTTTGGAGAATACTTTCCATCATCTGGGAAGACGGCCGAGAGCTTTTCCTGCTCAAGCTGACAACGGTAGTCGATGAGCTGAATCGTCTCATCGAATCAGAGCCGCTGGTGAAGAACCAAGTCTCGTCATTCATTGCCTACACGATAGGATTTCTGTCCGTCTTGACAGAGTGCATGCGACAGCTTGAGAACTACCAGCCTTGGGCAAACAGCTTTGACGACGCGACAGTCGATCACCAGGAGAAGATTGAGGAGGAGTGGCGCAATTTCCTGAAGAGGGCCATTCCTATTTTGAAGGCCGTAGATTTCCAAGATAACAGGAATATAGGCTTCGGGGACATGGCGGATGGGAGGTATGCCTATCCCATCGATAAGCGCAGAACAATGGAGAACGTGGAGGTATTGAGGCGGGCCGAGGCTAACTTAGATGGCTTCTGGGCCGCTATCGACAAATGTCTCTACTCTAAGGGAGGCGACCTGAAGGGCACGGCTCTCGGTCACATGCTGTCCCAAGATCGTGTGCTGCAAAGAACCCCAGAGTGGGTCGAGCCGCCTCTAAAATCATCAAAGGAGACCACGGACACAACCAAGTCGAAGCAACCGGTCTCGGCCGTAGATGCAGATCTCGATTTCCTCACCAAGCCCTTCTCTGCCTTGTACTTCGGCAAACTGGGCCACAACCACCACTACCCTGACAAGCCGTCCTTCACTCCCGCACAAGAAAAGACCAAGATCAAGACCAAAGG
Organism: Scedosporium dehoogii; assembly: GCA_002812735.1. Classification (NCBI taxonomy): domain Eukaryota; kingdom Fungi; phylum Ascomycota; class Sordariomycetes; order Microascales; family Microascaceae; genus Scedosporium; species Scedosporium dehoogii. The sequence continues at coordinate 59,692 of PGIR01000029.1, forward strand.
CACCTCTTCATCAACCGCCCCGACCCTGCAATCCGGAAACGACCCGACGTCCTCCGAAGCCAACCTGGTCGACCCGCAGCCGACCTTTGCCGTCGACGCCCGGGCCCTCAAGGTCTTTCGGACCCTCTTCTTCAACCCGTCGACGACATCCACGCCCGGCGAGGTGGCATGGACCGACTTCCTTCACGCGCTGACGTCGACGGGCTTCGCGGCCACGAAGCTGTACGGCTCGGTGTGGCAGTTCCGGCCGACGGGGCTGGACGTGGAGCGGCCGATTCAGATCCACGAGCCACATCCGGGGGGCAAGATTCCGTTTGTGGTGGCGAGGCGGCTTGGGAGGAGGTTAAACAGGGCTTATGGCTGGTTTGCGGGCATGTTCGTGCTGAAGGAGAAGAGGCCAGTGGGGGAGCTGAGTTGAAATCTCTCTTTGAAATAATTTAAACCGTCAATACATGTCGTTAAGTTGATTCATTCTACCGAGATCCGGGACGGAGGGATTGGTTTTCCTCTAGGTCTTCTGTTCGAGCTGTCAGATACCAGGATGCTAGGGCGGCCATGATGCAGAGTCATTAACCAAGACCTTGGACGTTGAAGACAAGGAGAGAACGTATGCCCGGAAATTCGTTAAGGCCAGGGTGGTTGGGTGGCAAGGTGGGTGGCGAGGCACGTACCAGATATGTGGGTCCAACACCCCCTCCAAGTAGAGCCGATGGGGCCATTTTGGCTCCCAAAGTTTGGAAAATCGTTGGTGATCCGCTTCTCAAAACGGGAGCAGACAACAAGGCGTAACGTTTAGTTAATAATCCTAACCTACGGCTGCCGGAAAGCCGAGCATCTCATTTTCTAGATCAGGGCCCACAAGCTTCCATCTTAAGCAGACTGGTTAAATATTATTACAAGTTAACGCAGAGAGTGCAGTAACAAGCTTGTCATGTAACTTGGGGATCCGATCATATACCTAATAGGGGACTACGATAGCCCAATCTGTGTCTAGTTGATAACCCATCCTCATGAGAACAAACACTACTGTCCTAGGAGTGCTCACTTTAAGCCTTTTGGGACATGAAGTGAGCGGTCGATATCCGTTCGCTTTCCTTTCATTGGTTAATTATTGATAGTGCCAGACCCTTTATAGGGCAGATGGAGAGGAATGTCCTCCACATACGACCATAGCTCGCAGAATATTGAGGGTCCCGTCCGCTCCCCTGTACACAAGCTGCGAAGCGCCGGACTAGTAGTTGGGTCGGTGACGACCAGCGAATCCCCGGTGTTGTATATTATTTTGGTTTCTTTTTCCCCTATGTTACTTTCTTCCCTTTATTTTTTGTGCTATTCAGTCCGCTAGGGAACACGTTAATACGCTACTTAAATGGCCGTGGAAACTACTTCTTATAGATTGGTCGTGTTATAATGTCTCTACTCATGCATCCGCTCAGCCTACGCCCCTTGCCTTGGGAACAAGTTTATGGACAGGACAGCTAGTTCAAGTATCTGGATTGGATTGTTTGGTAGGATTGGCTAAACAAACGAGTGGGGGTTCCCCCTATAAGCTGGACGGATCGCGCGTGCTTGGCATCATTTATTCCCATACCGACACAAGCCCATTGACGCCCGTGGGCTTGTCAGCCAAGGTCGTGAGTCTGACACCATGTCGTAGACCTTCCTGGGGATTGTGGACATTGTAGTCAGAGATAGCTGTATGAGAAGTAACGCGGTTGTCCCAAAGAGCCACTGTTCCTTCTTCCCATCTGATACGGACTTGGAAGTCCTGTCCATAGGTAATGTGCTACGACCATTCAAGTTATTACCCAGAGTTTGATATTTATGGGAATGGGCTATCATTACCTTGAATAGAAGCTGCAACAGTGCATCTGACTCTTCATTCTTCAAGCCAATGATTCGCTTGGTAAACCCCGGGTTGACAAAGAGAGCCTTCTGCCCGGTAGCCTAGAGAGCGAGTATTAGGAAAAGTAACTAGTCATGCTAGCGGAAGGGCAAACTTACTGGGTGGATCCTCACGATGGGATGCGACGTCTTCACGGGCTCTCTTCGCACAAATTTTCGATCTCGGGTCGCGTTTTCAGCCTGGGGAAACCCACTGTGTTCGGCGCGCAGGCCTTCAAGAAGCGTCTTGATGGGCTGAGAGAGACGTGCATAGGCTGCAGTGTGAGATGCCCAAGCCGTATCACCGCCCGTCGGCGGCACAGACAGAAGAGTCAGAAGCGTGATACCTGGTGGTTGGTGTTCATAGGAAACATCCGAATGGTAACCGGTAGTGGTCAGCCTGTTGTCGTGAAACCTGGCCCGGTATTCGTTGTCTGGTCCAAGGTAAATGTTGTGGAACTCCAGGTTATCCTTCACATGGGCACCAACGGGCTATAGAATATTGTTAAAGAATGTCTCGCGTTAGGAGGAGGCCCTGAAGCTTACGTGGACATGCAGAGGGCCGAAATAACGGGCAAACTCCTTCTGACGTTCCACGCCGACGTCCTTGAAGTTTTGGTCGCGGAAGATGACAACCCCGCGTTCGGCGATCAGGAGGGCAAGTTCATCCTTTTGGCGGTCATCGAGTTCGGACAACTGCAACCCACGAATCTCAGTCCCGATGACAGGCGTGAGTTTATCGACCTTCAGATCTGCATTGCTCTTGGAGAAGAGATTCGACTTCTGCTTGTCCGCGACAAGACCGCGGTCGTTGAACTCAAAGGGTTGGAGCGGTGGGAAGCGAGTCTCCTCATCGTACACTGGAAGGTAGTTTGTGTATTTATACTGGAAACGGTTAGTAGCCGCCATACGGGCCCAAGTCATGTGGCATTAATACTTGGTCATGAATCTTGGCATCGAAGGCCAACGCCAATTTGACGGGGGCCGTCTCCGTTACGACAGTTGTAGAAGACATGGGGATCAAGTAGTTAGATGGTTCGTTTGTGTTTTGAGGTTTTGATGATTTCTTGTATCCGGGGACACTGTAAATGTAGCTTCCACGGGGTAGTGTGTAATATCTAGTTTGAGCGAGATGGTTATATAACTCTTTTGTCTGAAGACCTTATCTCAGACTGAAGAGCCTGTAGATAAGTCTCGATCATATCATTTACAAACGGTCTCGCATCATATGAAACCCAGATGATGCCAGCAAAATCCCCCACGACTGCGGACATCAACCAACGGAATCCCCACATTATAGCCCCTGCAGGGGACGCTGCCAGAACTAGGCTGGGCAAAAGAAATGAATCCCGATTGTAATTCTCTTTATGTAACTGGTGCCGTGATTTATAATGCTGAAGTTCGGTATTCGGCCTACTCGGCGGGAGCCCCATGCGGGATGGTATTCATCATCTGCGGAGAAATGATGAATTCGCATCGGAGGGTGTCTCAAAACCATTCGGACCAATGGGAGCGAGGTTGTCCCGGATGATGGTCGCCGTCCCGGGTGGCTGTGCTCGAGATTTCTGGGCGTTCATTTGCATATTCAGGGACTATTCGTTCGGAGTTAACATTCAATCGTGAGCGACAAGGGGGTTGTGGGGTTGCTCTTACCTCCGGTCAAGCGCGAGGGCGATATCTTGCCATGCCTTCCTCGGGCACTATCTAGATTCTTTCTGAATCACGCCTTCGATGCATCTGTCTAAAATGGGACCTCAAAGGAAGCGGACTTCTATCCTTCGGATACAATTAATCACATCACCATACATACGTATCTAGTCTAGACCGTCACGACCCCTGGCTGAGAACCTATCATCGATAGACTGGAGGTGCAGAGAGCATAAACGTACTGCGCTCTCGGTAGGTTGAAGTTTTATTGTTGTTCCGATGGGCACCAGTTAAGCTCAATGCAGCACTAGCCGCCTTGGCCAGATTACGCTTCCAGTTTCCTTTCGTCCACCCTCTCGATCTGTTCCACCTTTCCTTCCATCGCCTGAATGGCCAGCTGTTTGGCATTCTCGGACGATGCACACTGGTAGTGGGGGAAATGGCGAACGGAAACACGATTCTGGAAAAGCTCGTCTAATTCTTCGAGTGTCCGACCTTTCAGTTCGGGCAAGAAAAAGTAGAAAAACACTGCGAAGAAGACGATGAGATTTTATCGCCGAGGAGGATACTCTGGAGAACCTACCAAAAGTTACAAAGTTGGATCCTGCCCAGATGTAGGCGTACCTCGCGCCCCAGTTCAGGTTCTCCTTGTTGATAAAATATGGTGCAGTAAACGAAGTGAGCCCTGATTCCATTTCCCAGTTAGCGTTTTTTCCCCCCTTTTTCCTTCAACAGTGGAAGTCAAGACTTGATACTGACATGCAAAGACGTAGTTCACACCGGTCCCTGTACCTATGGTGAGAACCCGGAGTCTGGAGCTAACTAGCTCTGAACTGATTGGCCAGCTGAGGGCGCCCGAAAATCCGTTATAAAAGGCCTTGTAAAGGAGCGCGCACGCAATGATGGCTTTCCCGGCCGGCGCACTCTGCGGAGCTACCGTGTCCGCGATGCCAATCCCAAGCATGAACAGAGCTGCGGTTGAGTGGCCGACCATCATCATAGACCTGCGACCCATGACCTTTTGGGTGAGGAAGATGCCAATGATGACTCCGACTAGAGAGGTGACATTTTGGAGGATGCTGGCTACAAACGGCCGATTCACACCAGCCATTTGGAAAAAGAACGTCTAGCATGAGAGGGTTAGATGGTGAGAGATCCTGAATGGGAAAATAATGCGTACCCCGTAGGCGATAACAAGCCAAATTCCCGAGGAGGTATGAGACAGAATGACCGAAAAGCAGAGCAAGGTGCGGCGCAAGTCGGTGCCACGGAACATATCCCTGAGTGATGAGTTGGATGCCAGCTCTCTTTCTTCCTCGATACCTTTTTTCATCTCTTGGAATTCCTCTTCTAGGAGTTCGGGGAATCCGTGAAACGATCTACCCCTGAGCTTACGCAGCGCCTCCTTGGCCTCCTTGGGCCTATTCTGCACCAGAAGCCACCGGGGAGATTCTGGGACAAAGAAAACTACCGTGGACAGGAAGACCGGAATGGCAAAGAGACTGGCCAGGGGGATCTGGTAGGAGAGCTTGCTCGTGAGGTCTTTCGAAAAGTTATTGGCGACAGCCCCTAGAAGGCTACCTAGGGTAACCCACATGCCGAAAAAGGATACGATGGCGCCGCGGAGATGGGCCGGACTGACTTCGGCCGTGTACACGTTGGCAAAGGTAATGTAAAACCCGTTGGAAACCCCTATGAGGATGCGTCCGAAGTAGAGGCCGACAAGATTGGTCGTCCCCACCTGGACGCCCGCGGCAACACATGTTATCAGGGATGCGAGCCATATCGACGGTCTCCGCCCGAAGCGCTTCCCCCACATAGCCGTGAGGAGTACGCCGATGATGGTCCCAATATTCAGGAACGAACTGATTAGTTGCTGTGGTACTGTGGCAATGTTCCAACCAAGCCTGCTTCCCTCGTCTTTGTATCCATACACTTTGAGAAATCCCACCATGGCCTATTCCCTTTGTGTCAGAAAGCCAGCTCGACGAAAGGGACCTTCCATAATGTCAATTAGGATTATTACGCACCTGAAACCCGCCAATGGTTGCCGTGTCATAGCCATACTGGCAGTTGGACATGGACATAGCCAGGCAGATGAGAATGCATTTCCAGTTGTCCACGACTGGGGTCTCACGGCCTTTGCTAACACCCATGTTTGGCTGTGGAGGCGTTCGATACCTGGACGATTATTCTTCGATGCCGGCAGAGGAGGAGAACTTGGAAAAGGTAGAGGAGAGGGCACCCTCAAAATATATGCATGGCCAAAATGAATTCTAACATGCAAATGATACAGCGGCAGAGACCAACCCCGCAGCCGTCAATGTTGGCCCGACTGGGTGACCGATCGGCAGGACTTGGCTCATAACACGGATCATCTACCGAATGTTGTGTCGGCCGGATGCACATTTTAAGCTTCCAGGGTTGCAATGCAGATGCTTATTGCCGGACTTCTGACAGGGCATGGAAGCCATCAGTACTCCCAGTCCGCACTCCTTGCAGATCGGTCGACCGGTCTTGATGGGAGGGCCGGTGGTAGAGCACTGCGCAATGATTACGGAGGGACTAACAGCGTCCTTCGTCCTGTGGCTCCTGCAATCGAACGCGTGTCCTTGTGCAATCGAGCCCCTCCTCCTGTTCAGCGTCACTTTTTGGGGATGCCATGCAACTCCCAAGCTCTCATTTTATGAGCTGTGCCACTATAATACTTCCTGATATACTTCAATTTGACATAGTCTCCGGGCTTACCAGAGCTCCAGGAACCCTTGGCAAACCCTACCCGAACCCGCTCGACTCCCAGGGTCACAATTACTGCCCCAAAATTGGAGATTACTCGAGTGATGTGCCCAGGGGTCTGTCAAGCATACTCGACAGTCCTATCCCGGGCAAATGCCTAGATGGAGTATCGAAAAATACATGTGGAATCAAAAAGGGGCAGTCCCGACACGACAGGCATACCCTGGGTAAATATGGTTCATCTAACCGTTGTATAACGTCCGTCGTAAGATTCAATATTTCCTTACGAAGGAGACGGGCCGACACGGGTTCATATTTTCGTGGTCCCGACTAATATGCGACAGATGTGGGACGAAACCCCACGTTCAACAATACGCACAACCATTTCCAAAGGGTCTTTAAATAAACGTCAATCCTACTCATCTGGGAGGATTTGACTCAAATGTGACCTGGTCATCCCCTGGATCATGTCATAGCGTACCGGCTGCGTTGGCGTCCAATCCTTTGCTCGCCAATCCAAACTCCCAAGCTCACAGAAAATTGCTTGGGCTGTGTAACCTGAGCCGCCGAGAACGGTGCAATATGCACGGCGACACTTCCCCGCGTAGTATCAGCAGGGTCCCAGGTCCAGCACATTCCGGCAGAAAATGATGCCGCGGGAATGAGCCGAAGGAGCTCATTGATACCTAACATGTCCTGTCTTCCTCAGGAGCATTGGTTGCCTCGATGTACATCGAGTTTTCCAGTCGGGTTATGTAGCCGTTCCCGCCTACCACACATCCAACCGCCCTAGGGGAAGCCTCTTGGTTCTTACATACTTCTCGGATAAGACATTACAATATGCTCCGCAGGCTCATTCAGGAAGACCTTTTTGGGTTATAATATGTACGGAGAAGGGATACGGATACGGCTATACACACAAACTAAGTCACATTGCGACGAGCGGGGACTTCAACAGGAACCTTGATATATTCCGAGTGCGAATATAAGGAGCTGGATCTAGATTTACGATACGGTCCCAGTTGCTGGGCAAGGGCCGCTGGTGATGTACCTCATTAGTGCATTGATGTACAGCTGGTAATAACCAGTCAGCCCTTCGAAGTAACGCTATTTTGGCTGTTGACAAAAGCTTCCGGCCTTGGAAACCATCTAGCGATGGGCGAGAGTAGGGAAGGAAAGGAAATTTTAGTCTATTTCCCCTATTTGCCTCACCACTCTAGGCTCATGGTATCTTGAAACGAGGCCTGGGAAGAGAGTCACAAGCACCTCTTGGACCTCCAGCCATCACTGCAGAGGGATTGTGAGGGTAAGCAACTGTTGCAGGATACGCCGCCATCGCCGAGAAGTAATAGCACCTTACGGCAGAGTTAGGATTTCTCTCCTCTAGTGCAACGCAGTAGTATGTCCTAGGCATGGCATGGATCTAAACCTATTAAGAAGGCATCGGGCTCATGCTATGCAAACCTTTCTCAATCTTAAAGTTATCAGGTTTGGCCAGACAGCTAACTGAATGATCTTCTTCTACAGAACACATCCCTCTCGCTAGATGTGCCGCTTTCGGGTAGGATCCGCCAAATCCCAAGCTCATATCGCTCTCCATCGCCTAGCCCGAACTGTAACTCCCCCCAATCAGAATGGCGAATGCGACAACGTTCTACTTCGTATACCCCGAAGATATATTGAAATTAGTGCCTCCTTGGACATTGACCCTCTACTCCTAGCGCAGCGGCATTAACAAACTTTAAGAAACGTAAGACTTCAGGGTGATGTGTATGTTCTATGTACAGGAGGAAGGCCAGTGTCTGCTCTCGCCCATTACGAACGTAGAGTCGGCGTGTTGACCTTTCTTTCCGCAGACGTTGCGAGTTTTCACATTCACTCTTTCACGGAGGTAAATCTCGGAGGCACGCCACGACCGATGATTGCGATGTCCCTTGGTAGAGAAAAAGAGTTTGCCTTGAAACTAAACATGCTGGAAATTAAAGTGAACGTGTAAAAAGATTCCTTAAAACGCCCCGATCGATGCCCGTACCCAATTTAATCTAATACACCATGTTCCTCAAACTTCCAATAACCCCAATGCGTAGCCAGATTACCCAAATTTCCAAACTCAAAACGAATCGCAAATGAACCCCTTTCTCACCCCTTTACTCAAGACTCGTTGTTGCTACTCGCGTCTTCACTGCTTCCGCTTCCAGAAGTTGCGGGATTCTCCGTCTTCTCATTGCCATTAAAGAGTCCGTTTCCAGACTCACTTGTGTTCTTCGCCTTCTCGTCATCCTTGTTTCCGGAAGTGGCCTTGAAGTAGCCATGGACGTGGTCGGAGAAGATGTCATCATCGAGATCGGAATGGGGGTTGGCATTTCCATTCACCTCCTGATCCTTCTTCTCCTGCTCCTTGGCTTCCCACTCGCGCCTGATGTCCTCAATCTTATCCTTCATATCTTGCTTAGGGTCGTAGGCCTTGCCGACACCTCGGAAGCGCTCCCACCAGCTGAGATGCCTGGGGTGAACGGCGACACCGTGGTATTCGGATGCCCGGCCATCACGGATAAAGGTCCAGCGGCGTTCCTGTTCCTTGAGATCGAGGCCAGTCGTGTCGGGGAGGAAGAGGAAGGTGAGGACCATTCCGGCAAGACCGAACCAAGGGACGACGTAGAACTTGGTCTGGGTATCGATGTAGTTGTAGAGAACACTGGCGAGGAGGGCGCCAGCCTTGCCGATACAGGCGGACAGGCCGTGAGCGGTGGCTCGGATCGGGGTGGGGAAGACCTCACCAGCGACGAGGAAGGTGACGCTGTTGGGGCCGAACTGGTTGAAGAAACTGCTGAGAAAGTACATGGCCTGGAAGGCATGGATGTTCATGGGCTCGGTATAGTAGTGGTAATGGAACGCGGGGACGACGAACATGACGAAGCACATGAGGAATCCGACCTGCTGCATCATCTTGCGACCGTAGAGCTTGTTGTCGATCAAGAGCGAGGCGCAGTAGTAACCGGCGAGAGAGACGACGACGTTGATCATGTTCCAGACCCAGCCCGTCATGACGCTATTGCTACCTGGGGAGATGACCTTGATGAACTGGCCCTGGAAGAGCTTGTTGCCATAGAAGAAGACGTCGTTGCAGAACCAGGTGCCGGTGGTGGCGAGGAGGCGGCCACCGAACTCGCGGCAGGCGATCTTGAGGGAAGCGACATCGTAGCCGGTGACGTTGCTCCTGCGCTTGGCAATCTCGAGCTGTCGGCTGGCATGCGGCATCTTATAGGTACGGTAGTACACGAGCCAGAGGGTACCGATGGCGGGCAGGGCAAAAGAGATGCGGAAGGTCCACTGAACAGCAACGGCGCTGTAAGGGGGGTTACCGCTGCCGTGGTGGAAGATGAGGAGCAAGATCATAAGAAGGCCCTGGTTGACGAGCTGACCCCAACCCTGCATAAGGAAAGCCATGGTGACCTTTCGGCCACGGTGAAGTCGGTCCTCGCGGGTAGAGATCTTGCCGGCGCTGACAGCATTCTCCATAGAAGAAGTAGCCGTGATGGGATATTCGCCACCGACACCGAAGCCTGCATATGGTGTGAGCGGGTCAATTTCAAGAAAGCGGAATGTATCCCGTGGTGAGACCTACCATAGAAGAAGAGAGACCAGGCATAGCAGATGACCCATCCCTGGAGAGTCAAACCCCAACTAGCCGTGAGCATGAGCAGACCGACAAACATGATGACAGCATCCTGGATAAGACCCCAGCGACGACCGATCCAGTCACCGATGAAGCCGACAGCGACTTGACCGACCATGATACCAATGACTTCGAGGTAGGTGACGGCGGCAATCCAGTTGGGACTACACACGGTGGGGTTCTTGCCCCAGCATTGGGGCCAGGTGGCGCTGAAGAGGGGTTCCAGGTTTCCGATGCTGAAGAGGACGTAGCCCTCGAGACCCAGGCCGGCACCGGGAAGTACGGCGTTGCGGACATACCAGCCGACAGGGCTGAGGGGATCCTCCTTGATCATCTGCCACACCGTCTTGACCTCCTTACGAGCTTCGTCATTTTGGACCTTGTTGACGAAGGCGACGCGCTTGGAGAGGGGTAGATCGGCCCAGTAGGTCCCCTCCGGGGTGTAAGAATCATCCGGATGGGTGAGGTAGCTGAAGATCTGGTGCTCGCGCTCGGGGGTGTGGCCCTCGATAGGGTAATGTTCGTGTTCTTCTCCTGTCACCGGACCATGAGGGACGGGGATGACACCGAAAGGCGGGTCATGCCGTTGGTGATGCTGCAAGAAGTCCGCCATCCGCACTCAATGTGGTGGTGCTTGGGGGAAAGGAGGAGGAGGAGAAGAAGGGAGGGGAAAAGAAGAGGAGAGGCAAGAAAAGGTGGAACGACTGCGAGTAAGAGAGGAAATCACGCTGTCGATTCTATTTGCGGCGGTGGGAAACAAGATGAAGCATAAACAAGCTTTCGACGGGAAAGGTGGTGATAAAGTTTCGGTAAACTAGCTCGGTGGAAGCTAGCCAGCTGTGCGTCGCGGGGCAAGGAGAAAGGCAGAGAGGAGGAGAGGGAGTAGGTAAGAAAAGTGAGAAAGGTTCCCTAAAGAAGAGTAGGGAAGATAGACGGGACTACCCAGGTTGGAGATGGGGAAGAGGGGATGGGATGGAGAAGACGGAGGAAAGAAGATGGACGATGGGCTTGGCGAGCAAGGATATATAAACGGCTTCGATGGAGGAGGCTTACAGACCCGTCCTCATCCCTTGCCTCCAACTGATGGGTAGTATTTGCCCACGTGGGATTTATGTCTATCAGATGTGAAGAGCAGGAATCTTTTACGAATTTTTTTTTCCCCCGAAAGTCTAGTAGCGAGCTACTAGGCCGGCGCGGAGGAAGTGCTTATGGATTGTGGATGGTGGATGGTGGATGGATAACAAGATCTGATGGCGGGGCGGGCTGTACTTCGCAGTGAGACGGAGCCAGGTTTGCGGCACTAGAGATTTTAAGCATCTTGCCCGAAGAGGACAAGGGCCTAGTTCGAGCTTCGGCTTTTTTACCAAGTGCTAGCATGGAAATGGGGTGGTACTTCAGGTCGCCTCTTGTGGGGATTATCTACCTGGTATCCGCGGCTGCCGAAGCCTCGAAAGATGTTACTGAGAAGCGAATGCACTGATACTTCGTACATTGTCACGGGGGGCGCGCGAAGAAGATGCGCCAGCCTCAGCCAATTATTGCACCAGCTCCAGTACAGCAATCCAAGATCAGATTTGGGCAAATGCTGTAAAATGAGTCCCGCTAAGCATGACCGATAGTAGAACTAGCAGGATGAGGACAGCCGAGGCAGACAAAGGACGAAGCTGATAACGCTGAGGACCGGACTCTACACAACGAGATTGATGACGTTTTCGGGAACGGCACGAGAGCTCGAAAAAAAGAGAGAATATGCGCAACAGGGTCAAAAACGCCACCGGAGGCCTGGAATCAGCAATTGGCCAACCACATCGCACGCACCCGAATAACTGAATGCGCGAGAGCGGGACTTTTTTCCTCTGTGGGGATTTTGTGATGTGGAAAAGAAAGATCGGGCGTGGAACAACCCCAAGAAATCTGGCCAATCGCGAGTCTGAAACACCACACGTGTAGGAACGATAGGGTCAGATCGAGCTCTGGCAGCGCCGCTTTCGTTCCCAGTTCGTCCCAGAATCGGTGTCCCCTGCGAGTGGGTCGCTTCGGTTGCTAAATGAGGAGCCGTGGGCTCTCCAAAGGAAATCCGAGCGGTACAAGCAGAATCTGTATCTATCCCACGACAGGGCTGAGGATCTGTACTCTTAAATCTGGTACTCGCGTGCCGTCTTCGCCGCGTTGCCCCCTCCTCATAATTGAATTTGCAGTTGATCGTCCATTTCTCAGAGAGCTCGGTCAACGCATGAAGAGTAGTTTCTCGCAAATCCGAGGCCCGGTCTGAACGAGGGAAAAGCGCCGACCCTTTTATACCCTTTTTCAAAATTCAAAAGCGACAAACTTTGGCAAAAAACAGCTGATTTCCGAGGAAGCACGCGACACATAACTTCATTCTCTCCCTCTTCCCCCCTCCCGCGCCCCCGCCGCCGCTGCAACAGCTCTCATCCTTGAATGTGCTGGGTGGTATTGCAGCTTTAGCTGGCTTGGCAGGAACTGCCAAGGCGCTGTTTTCTGCGTGAAGGTGCTGGGATTTCGAATTTTCTGTCTTTTTGAAGAAGGAGCTCGCGTGACCATTTTCCTCATTTTCTCTCGTTCCCGTCATCCCGGGCTTTTCTCGTTTATCTTGGCGGGAAAATCTCCGCTTCCCTGTGATCGATATGACACACTTTATTTCGAGCGACCGCACAGCGCATGGGGGGCCTGCTTGCTCAATCCAACCAACAGAGAGGGGGATGGCTCAGTCGAACTTGCTCTCACGACAAGCAACAATTGAAATTTACGCTGCCAGCAGCGACGTATTGCCATAGTAAACTACTTCGTAGTACCGTACCATAACAGACGAGGCACGCATAAAGTACATCTTGTTCGTACTAACTGGCTGGGCACGTGCCCAGGACGCCCACGAGAATCACCCTCACTCGACCTCAACCGTTGAGCTCAAGGCCGGCGCAGCAACAACTAATGGATTTAGTTGCATCGAACCACACCACACACTGGGAGGATTTCCCCAGCGAAGAGCGTGCGACCGGCAACATGCGGCTGCATGCTCGGTTTAATAATCCCCCCTTTCAAATTACCACATGCTTGGAATATATGCAGTCCGTCAATCAAGCAAATTTGAGGAGAGTTCAGCAGGCGACAGTCCCAGTCGATGACCCTCAATCCCACTAAAACAAAAGTCATTCGCCTGTTACCAGCTCCTTTTCTGCAGCAGGGCGATATTCTATCCCAAATTCGTCGCCTTCAACTGCTCAGACAGCCACGATTGCTTGATCATGGATAAAATAAGCAGCGAAGACTCTACGAATTTAGCACTATTATCTTCTTAGAAAAAGAATCTCCGAATTGCTGTACCAAGGCCATTGCTTTACAAATCTCTGGAAAGGTTCCAGTGAGGGTCATATCTATCCTGCTAACCATGCAACCTCAGAGGCCATCACGCCTATGAGGAAGTTGGTGAGACTAGTGGACTCACACTTCGTAACGCTGCTATTACCTGGCTTCTAAGGCCAGCTAACGGGCGCACCCAACTTCAAGGTGAACATGCTAAAGCACCGGTAGACGAGCCGACAGGGGGATACCTGGCATAGACTCCATGCTGCCTGATACGTCAAAGATTACCTGGACCGCCCGGTCAGGGCCTCACGTGTAACCGTGGTACATCTCTTTGAGGAATACCATCGTCGTACTGAATGTCCCGCCAACAAACGATAAGCTTGGAAGGGCGCGGGGGATAGGGCGACCAAGAGACATGGAAGAGGTAAAATAGTATCCCGACCTGGATTAGAGTCCTGCTTACGGCTTTGTCGCTGTCTCTGGCAGGATTTCGGGAATAGGTGGACCTAAAACAGAGGATCTACCATCCAAGGTGGTCCCTGACCCTGTGTGTAGAGGCTGGACCCATGAACTACTTGTTTGATATGAGACAAAAGTAATATTTGTAGTTAACACTGCAGACATGATGTCTAGGATTGCCATTAGCCATTGCCAGCATCAGTATCCTCTTTGAAAGAGTCTTCGAATCTCGTTGCCAAGTCTAACACTTCCGAATCGCCACCACGGCGGCCCATAAACATGATTCCGAAGGGCAATACCCCCTCACCACCAAGCTCCCTCGCATCGAACTCACCAGCAGGGCAAGAGATCGCACATAGATCCAGAACATTACCGCAATGTGTAAAGACTCCAAGTGCGCTGTTCTTCACGATTGGGTCCCCCTTAACCTCGTCGATTGTCCAATGCGTTGGAGCGGTAGGAAGAACAACGACATCTACTCCGCTGGCGTCTTGCGTAAAGACCTCGTTATGAACGAGGGCAGTATATCGCCTCTGCGCCTGCAGGTCGCGGAAAACATCCACAGCAGTAACCTTGCGTTTGATCACGGCAGAAAAGAGCTCTGAGATCACAGGATGTAGATCGGCCTTGTGCTTTTCAAACCAGGTTGGTCCGTCAAGACCACCACTGCCCGGCAAGTCCGGGATAGAAGCTACACGCTCAACGACAAAGGTCCCATCATAAAGCAATCTCCCCGCTTCTTCAAAGGGTTCCCAGTTAATAGGCTGGAGCTTCCCGCCCATCTTTTGAAGTTGGGTAACTGTCTCGGCAAAGAGCCGGCGATATGGTTCAGAACAGATACCTAAGACATCAGGGGGCGGAATACCGAAGCGGAAAGTTGTTTCTGTCGGCCCAGTTGAGTGAACGATGCGAGGACATTTTCTCAGTTCCGCAGGCTTCGCATAAGGATCCCGTGCATCGAAAGTCTCCAGAATACGCCAGACTGTTCGCGCATCTCGTACCGTTGATGCCAAGACCGCAACACAGTCTAGGCTCATACAGGCAGGCGTGATCCCTACGCAGGGTATTGTTCCCGGAGTAGGTTTGAACCCGACGATGCCGTTGAAAGCTGCGGGAACCCGTCCGGATCCTGCCGTGTCTGTTCCGATGGAAAAGGAAACTAATTTTGCGCGCACTTGCACCGATGAACCGGACGACGACCCGCCCGGAACATAGCTAGAATTAAGGGCTGACGAGGGAGCGCCGTATGGGGAACGTTGCCCCGTCAATCCGGTTGCCAGCTGATCGAGGTTTGATTTCCCTATGAAGAGACCACCCTGTTTGATGAGGGCATTGTAGAGAGGTGCGCTAACGCTGGGACTATGTGAAAGACGGGGGCAGGCCGTTGTAGTCGGGATACCGGCTACGTCGATGGAATCCTTTATCGAGAATGGGACGCAAAACAAGGGAGGCCGTTTAGAGCGACCCGGGAAGCGATTGAGCAGGTCCTGGGTTGCTTCCAGCACAACCGATTGGGGAACTCGGTGTATCCAGCTCCCAGGGTTGACACTCTCGTACGCCTCAATTTTCGTGAAGGCATCTTTCACGACGGTAATGGGAGAAACGCCCGCCCTGTAGGCAGCCTGGAGGCTGACAATGTCGAGTTTACCGTCCCATTCTGGAGATATCTGCTGTGGGACTTGGGCGGATGAAGGAAGGCGGTGAGATACCCGGGATAGCTCGTCAAGAACAGGTTGAAGCTGGGCAACGAACCCAGATCTAGCACTTGTCGAGTGAAGCATATCGAGACTAGCCGATGCGAACGAAGAATTATAGCCTACGGTAGCTTCAGTAATGGCACCTAGAAGCGAGAGTCAGTTAGCGTTGCCAAGAAGTTGGTCCTCCTGGATTCGGATCACGTACAGCACTGAAATCCCCGGTCACTTGCTTCTCGAAACGTTGTCAACACACTGTCTTCGGTTGTTATACCAGCGATGAGCAAATGCGTAATACCATGAGCCTTCAATTTGTGCATGAGATCTGTGTTCCGGAATGCACCCTTCCCAGGCTTGTCAATCACGATCTCCCCAGGGATAGGCTGCAGCTCATCTATAGAGTTGTGGCTGTATTCTCCTCTGATTGGCAACCTTTCCATGACGTCCTTTTCTCCAATGTGAGGGTTCCTTTCCATGCCGAGAGTCTCTTCTCGTGTATGGAATATTGTAAGACCCGCAGCTCGACATGCGTCAAGGAGCTCCCGAGCTGGTTCAATGCATGCCTGAACCACCTTGAGATCTGCGCCTTGGCCCTCGCCGAAGCCGCCAGGAAGGAGAAAGTCACGCTGCATGTCGATCAGTAGCAGGGCGGTACGCGATGGCCTAAATGTGTAAGCGTACGGCTTTGCTTCTACCGAGAGGGTGGTAGTAGTGTAATCCAGACAGGCCATGGTGTATTCGTTTCTTCTGATCTTGAGTATTTCTTGGGACACAAGAATTGATGCCCCCTGCAAGGCGGCATTAATAGGGAATGGGAGACTTCAGCAACAAGGCATGGGTAGGCTGCAATGGCTCGGAAAGTCTCTGCAAAGCACGCAACCGCCGTAGTTCGTTCCTGGTGCGGGGCTCGATGCGGGGATGACAAAGGAGAACGCCATCGGCTGGACCGTTTGACCCGTCGGGAGCCGGCCGGTCGTGAATAGGCTTCGACTACGCTTCAATCAAATGGTCTCGAAATGGCGCTTTTCCCAACCGGGCCTGAGTCTTCCCCTCCAACAGGGCATTTCTTTGCGCTTATTGTCCAGTCGCCTCTCTATCCAGCACATCCATTACCTCTAGCAGCTAGACAAAATGCAAGATGCTAATAATAGCCGCGCAGTTTTGCAACACGCATCCCATAGGTGGTCGGTAGGGGTAGGCTCTCTGTTACTATTGAAACATGTTGCTAAAGACATAACTATACCAATCCATGTTGACATGCAGAAAAAAGGAAGAAATGCCCGCGATCTTGTCTATCCAAAAGTACCCCGTATTACGCACGCCACTGCTCTCATGGTTCAAAACTCTAGAGATGCCCATTTGTTCGGTATGTCCTGGGTAGTTACTGCCCATATCTCTTAACAAGATCTCCTGCGACATCAATCACCCTAAGTCCTCAGTTAGCTGTTATCGCCCCGACGCAGAACTTGTTGGTGGCAGGTGGAGATTTGCGAGCTACATCGAGGGCGTATTTCATGAAGGCCTCGTGGTCACCCACAGAGAATGTAGGATGTGTGAGCTCCAAAGCCATATTGAATTTGAGAGTAGTCGACGATGTATCCTAAGCTCGCTGAGAAATGTAAACACTCCAAGAGTAGAGGCGGCCGTCCTACATCTTGGCAGTGGTTGGGTCGTCCTGGCTTCTTTTTGTAACACGTGATCCATATTTACTTCTTCCTCGTTCAGGTCGTTCCTCGCTTGGCGGCTGGGACTCGAGGCTCATTGGTTGTTGCTGCGGGGTTTTTTCATCCGTTCGCATCGTGCTCGACGAAAGTGTTGGGTCGGGCACAGGTACTTCGGCACCAGCCAACTGTATTTGCAGACCGACGGATTCGTGGCAATTTGAAACGAGCCCTAGACTTCATCTCATGCATCTGGCCAGGAGAAGACCTCGTTTTGGTCACTGAGTACGAAGTATTAGTCGAGAGGTCTGTCCGATATGGCGGTCCATCCAAAGGGTTTAAACTTGTGGACAATGGACCGAAAAGTCGACCGCTGCATCCTTCCAACCAGCCCTCATATTCACGTGACATTCGCCCTCTCCTCCGACCTGTCCGTTGCCCGTGATGTCCCAGAAACGATTCTTCTGGAGGAGGTTTCGCCAAGGCGATGCTAGCGATTCGGATGTGCCTTCCGAGGGCGAGTCTAAAATTGGAGGCCGTGCGCTTTCGTTCACAAAAGGGCTCTCTTGGTCGGCGTCTTCTGGGGTCGGGACCGAAAACCGAAAGGGAGCACTAGGATTAACGCTTCTTCACTCCCCACCTACACCGCAAGTGGACTTCGTCTTCGTCCACGGTCTCGGAGGAGGATCAAAGAAGACATGGAGCAAAACTCTTTCCCCAGAGCACTACTGGCCGAAGGAATGGCTGCCGAAAGACCCAGAATTCCAAAATGTACGGATTCACACGTTTGGCTATGATTCTGATTACTCCAGCGGAAAAGACGACCGTTTCAACGTTCATCACTTTGGGAAGTCATTACTCGCGGAGATCAGCACATCTCCACACATCCTCCATTCCAACACTAAAATAGTTGCGATCGGTCATAGTATGGGAGGTCTTGTGATAAAGAAGGCCTGGATCCTGGCAAAGCAAAATAACGCTCTTAGCGCCCTTGCCGATCGGTTTGCTGCCTTTTATTTCCTAGCAACGCCTCACCGAGGGGCAGATAGTGCCAAAATCCTCAAAAACCTTGTTCGATTTGCGTATGGCCGAGGCCGAGGATATATCGCCGACTTGGGTCGAAATTCCGATGCTCTTCAGGTCATCAATGACGAGTTTCGCCATGTCCCTGCAGAGACCGAAATCTGGTCGTTTTATGAGACTGAGACTATGAAAATGTTCAACTCCTTGATTGTCGATTTTGACTCCGCCACGCTTGGTTCTCGGGAAGAGACACAGGTACCCATG
Source organism: Scedosporium dehoogii (assembly GCA_002812735.1). Lineage (NCBI taxonomy): Eukaryota > Fungi > Ascomycota > Sordariomycetes > Microascales > Microascaceae > Scedosporium > Scedosporium dehoogii. The sequence continues at coordinate 78,060 of PGIR01000029.1, forward strand.
GCGGCGGATCACCGTTCTATCTGCAAGTTCAACACGCCTTCCGATCCAAACTACAAGATTTTGCGACAGTGTTTAGCCTCGACTGTTGAAAAGTTCTCTGCGTGTGCTATGGATACAGAAACGGCACGTCGCGAAGATCAGTTAAGGGGACTGAGGCGGTATCTAGGAACTCATGAGGTATTCCGGGACGACCTGCGTTCTGCTCAAGACCTTCGCTCAGCAGGATCCTGCAAGTGGCTCCTACAAAAAGACGAGTTTTCTGGGTGGAAGAACAGCGAGGATAGTCCTAGTAAGGTGCTGTGGGTCGAGGGAAAACCCGGAGCTGGGAAATCAATCCTTGCTAGCTTCGTTATCGACACACTACTGGACTCTGGCTTGGCTTGCAGCTACTTCTTCTTCAAGGCTGGGAATAGACTGCAATGCCGAGCAAGCGCCTGTTTCCGTGCCCTAGCCTTTCAAATGGCAACCCGTGATGATGAGGTGAGAGGTCGCCTTGCGGAGATGAAGAGCGATGGTGTACAGATCGGCTACGACGACCCAGGCAGCCTGTGGAGCTTGCTGTTTGCCTCGGAGATTTTTCGCGCCAAGATGTCCCAGCATTACTGGGTAATCGACGGCCTCGATGAGTGCGAGGACCATGCGTTTTTCCTTGAAACCGTGCTGCCACAACTCGACTCATTGATTCCCCTAAGGATTCTCATTACCAGCCGCGGTACGCCATATTTGAAGGAAAAGTTTGCACAGCTTCTAGGAAAACTGCAATCTATTAGCATCACTGTTAACGACACACTTTCTGATATGAGGCTCCTGGTCGAACCATCGGCAATGGCCCTTGCGGTCGTGCGTTCTGAGGAGAAGGCGTCATTTATTCAGATGATGCTAGACAAATCAAATGGATCCTTTTTATGGACGAGCTTGGTGCTGAAACAGTTAGGCAATACACACCTTAAGAGCGATGTCACCCAAGTACTCAAAGATGTGCCGCTTGGTATGGAACCCTTATACCAGCGAACCTTGGACTCGCTGTCTCAATTGGGCCGTGAAAAGGAGCTGATCAAGGAGATTCTCACCTGGGTAACTTGTGCTCTCCGACCAATAACTGTCCAGGAACTGGTTGGGGCGTTGAAGTTGGGTATTGACGAGGAGATTCTCAACATCGAACAGATCATTTCTGTGCGCTGCGGTCAACTTCTCATGCTTAACAAGTCGAATACGGTCCGAATGGTCCACGAAACTGCAAGAGAATACCTTCTAAACCCCGAATTAGAATCCGAGTTTGCAGTTCATGTGGGGAAAGCTCACACGCATCTGGCAAAGTCATGTCTTATTTACCTCACTGGACTTGAGCTTTCTCCCCCTCGAACGAGGCGCTGGCAATCCATTAGCGCCTCCAAGGCCATAACTCAGAGGGCAGCAATTTCCTCTTATGCCATCGAGGCTTACTCGTACCATCTCTCCAAGGCCGATCCGAACTCCATGGATGTTTTCCAACTTCTAGCAGGCTTTTTGAAATCCAATGTTCTCTCTTGGATTTGCGCCGTTGCCGAATCACGAGACTTGAGCCAGCTAGTCCGTACCTCGAAGCATCTGAGATCCTACACAAACGCATGTAACGCTCAGCGATCTCCACCCGACCCTCGCGTGAGATTGTTCCGAGAGTGGACGACGGACCTTGTCCGATTAACCGCCAAATTTTCAAATGCCCTGATTGCTTCCCCTTCTAGCATCTATGGATTGATCCCCGCGTTCTGTCCTACGCAGTCCATGATACACAATACTGGTTATTTCAGAAGAGGGTTTGAGGTGTTAGGTGATGTAGGTCAGGAATGGGACGACAGGCTATCTTGCATCATATTCCACCAAGGTCGAACGAGCGCAATATGTTACGGAGACGATTTCCTTGCCATCGGGCTCACGAACGGCACGATATTGCTTTACCACACGGCCTCGTACCAGCAATACAGGGATTTAAGCCACGGAGAGTACGTTGCAGTCCTTCGGATGCAGAATAAGATGGGTGTCCTGGTATCATGTGGCTTGAAAACTATCAAGGTGTGGAATATTCGGACAGACGAACTTATGCATACGATTCAAATCTCCCATCGGCCGCTTGGTGTATCATTTGACAACGACCTTCTTATTGTGGCTACTGTACGCAATTATATCGCATCCTGGGACTTGGCAGGAGGTGCTACTCGCAAACCCGATATTATCTGGAATGATTCGAATGCCCCGGCTGAGGCCCCGCTGACACGGCCACCCTCCGCGCTTGCCCTATCTACGTCCCACCAGCTCCTTGCTGTGGCTTACCCTTGGCACTCGATCCTCCTCTGGGATCTAAGAGAAAACGGATACTTTGGGACCTGCGGGAAGAAGCTATCAAATGGAGAAACTAGCACTCACGTAGTCGTGGAGATGCTGTTCAACCCGAATCCTGCCATCCCCCTCTTAGTGGTTTCCTACCTCGATAGCACCCTTGCGTTGCTTGACGTCTTTCGAGATACCCAGTTAGCTTGCGTTCGTGAGAGCTGCCGTGCCCTTTCTGGGAGCCCGGATGGACGTTTTCTTACCGCTGAGGGGGCGAATGGCACAATCCACATCTACGAATTCGACACACTACGATTAATCTATCGAGTTCGGTCATCGAATGCCCATATCACACAGATTGCACTCTCTAGGGACGGCCTTCACCTAGCCGATATTCGGTCCACCCAATGCAACATTTGGGAATCGCCAACACTGATGCGAGAAACTCTTGGAGATGATAGCAGCGGCGCGACCACAATGTCAGTTTTGGAGCATGTATCACCGGACGCAAAGTCGAGACTTACAACTATGGCTGTTCTCCCGCTGGACGGCGTGGCATTTTGCGGAAAGGATGACGGGGCACTGGCTATCTACTCCCTGAAGTCCGCGGCGATGCTCCGAGGCTTGTACAACCACCATTCACCGATAAGGCAAATTGCGTGGTCGCGACTGCATAACTTGCTTTTCACCATTGTCGGCGCGCAGATTTTTGCCTACCGACTCGGGAATCTCGACCAAGCAGACAACGAAAAATCTCAAGATGAAGTAGTATTCAAAGAACGTCTTGACTCACCTTACACTATTATAGATATTTGCCTTGGCGAGCCCGCGAAGAAGTTCATCGTATCGACCCGCGAGTCCGATTACCTGTGGAGTTTTGATGGCAAACTTTTGGAGTCGCGAGTGGTGAAACCTGATGCAGGGGTCTGCAAGTGGACTCAACATCCGTCTTCCAGTGACCACGCGATCCGCATCGATTGTACAGAGGTTCGGATATACTGTTGGAGTGACTGGTCGGAGGTTGCGTGTTTCCAAATTCCCACCAACAATCCGACGATATCTGAACCCAAACGTCTATTCCACTTGACCATTGGACGACAATACATGGGCACTCTCTTGGAGATCTCTGGGCGCTATGGATCCTCCAATACGCAGGAGCTATTAATATTAGATCTCAGCGATGCACCATCGGGAATTAACGACCCGCAAAAAACGCTATCACATACGGAGGAAGGGTCTACAAAAACTACGATGAAATTGACTGTGTCAACCAAACTCGGATTAGCGATGGCAAAGCTTGCTGACCGAGCTGTGCACATTCTCGGTGTTGCCGATTCAGGTCTGTTGGTCTTTTTTGACAAACACTCATGGGTCTGCTCTGTTAGTATCGCCCAGTCCTTGGAGGAGTCGAGTACCGAGCCCTTGCTACAGTATGCGCGTCACTTTTTCATCCCCTACGACTGGTTCGCTGGTACCAGGGATATCGTCGGTACGGTTGTACAGAAGGATATAGTGCTGGCCCGGAATGATGGGATGGTGGTTATTCGCAAATGGGAAGAGGCTGTGGAAATGGTTACGTTGTGAAGCTCGCTAAACGATTGGGATGGGGGGAGGGATGCCTGGGATCATATCGGAGCCGGCCTGTGGGGGGTACGTGCCGGGGGCCATCGGGTCGTGACTCCTCTCGGATCATTAAATAAATCTTTGTAAATAATCTGCAAGATGAGAATGCTGTTGGGATCGGGCAGATGAATCTCCATCCTTTAATTAGTTAAATAAATACACTTGTACCTTAGTGTGGCGGGACATGCAGGCTTCGGCCGCTCGTGCTCCTTTGCCGCAAAGATCAACGAAGTGAAAAGGCAGGCAAACGAGGGCAAATGCAAGTGAATCCGGAATTGACCTGAGACCTGCGGCTGCTTGGCCAGAAAGCAGCGTGGAAGTCACACTTGGCGGATGTAGTATGAAAAAGAGAGAAAGCGGAAAATGTCTCCGGGAGCCATGACAACTGGCCCGGGTTCTCACAGCATCGGCCGCCAAGGTTGATATCTTTAGCCCAGGCTACGGATTAATGCAAGTGACTTCACGGATGATAGACCATCCACGAGAAGATGGGGGGTGAGATTGGAGGGCGGATTGGGGCTGGTCGGAAGGATTGGTGCTCGCGAGTTGGAAGTTGGAGCAGGCTACGGCTGAAATGTCGGTCTCTTGCCTGCGCCACCTTCGCATATTTCCAGGAAGAATGTAATGCTTCGTAAGAACCTCTCCAAATGGGGATCTTGTCCCAAATTCCCAATGTTGAAACTTTTTGACCCTGGCGACAAAGAAGCCGTGGTTTGCGACGAACTATACTTGAACTCGGCCGCCGCGACTAAGTCCTTTGGCAGGGTTAGAACTTAGTAGCTGCTACGTCTTTCGCGTTTCGACCCTTTATGAGCGTGCTACCCATGATTAGAAAGCGGCGCCAGATACCAGGATCTCATCAATAGTCTCATCTTCCCAGCACCCTGGAGCTTTCGACTGCTTTTTGCTTTTTTGATTAGCCCCTTATTGGCGATGTCTTACCAAACTCCCCGCGACGCACATGGGAGGCATCGTCCTCAATTGGAACCGGGCGGGGACGACTCCGAGACACCCCTTCACCGACGCGACTCCGAGCCGATTCCGATGCAAGACTTCGATTACAGCCAGACCTCCTACGACAGCGCTGCATTTAATGAGGATAGACCGTCACTCAAGGATCGCCCCCGCGACGCCCGCTCAAAACTTTCGGCATCCATGATATGGCGCATGTGGTGGCTGGAGATTCTCTGCATAATCTTCTGCAGCGTCATCATTTTTGGCATTGTCGTCCTGCTACAAAAGTTCAAGGGCAAACCTGTGTCGAGCTGGCCTCTGCCTGTCTCTATCAACACTGCTCTTGCTATCATTTCAGCCGTTTTCAAGGCGTCTCTCTTACCCCCTTTGACGGACGGCTTAAGCCAGTTAAAATGGATCTGGTTCATGCGAAAAGATACAGTTCTCTCGAATTTCGACGCATTTGATCAAGCGAGCAGGGATATGACCGGCTGCTTGATGTTTCTGAAGAGGTGGCCCTTCTTCAAGGAGAAATTGTAAGTCTAAATTTCAAATGCACGAGTTCGCGTCAGAGTCGACGCTCTAGGCGGGCGAGATATTTGGAATACTGATATTTTATGTATTAGTACGGTGAAGTTTCTTGCTCTGATAGGGGCTGTAACCATCCTTGCCAGCGTCGCGACTGAGGTCTTTACCCAGTCGACAGTTCAGTACGAGAGCTGCCAGTTGTTTATAGTAGAGGCAACCGCGTCGCTCCCCAAAGCGCACACTTTCGATCCGGTGATTGATACTCTAAGGTCGGGGACTAAGACAATCGACATGGACACCAGGCTTGCGATATATAAAGGGTTGATCAATCCGCCACAAAATAGCTCTGCGAGCATGACCGGCCACGTTAATTGCCTGACGGGGAACTGCACGTTCGTCCAGGACCAGGATCGCGGCAGTTTCGCCACTCTGGGTATATGCCACTCGTGCCGAGACATCACCGACCAATGCAAGATGGACGTGGAACCCGGAAAAAGTGGAACACTGTCTTATTCCCTGGAGAGCGGCGCTGTCACCGAGGTGTTTCAGTCCGTGAGGAGTATGGTCCAGCTGCTCCACATGGTGGCTGTCGACACACCTTTGCCGACATATATCGATGATTACCCTATGTTCACGGTCGAGACGCTCGTCATAAACCCGAGGAACTGTACCGAGGCCGAGAAAACTAGTCCGCGTTGCCAGGTTGGTCGAGGAACATGGTGGGAGCCGGCAGCGTCATCATGCTCTCTTTATCCTTGTGTGAAAAACTACAACGCTGGTGTGGTCAACGGAACCTATACGGAGAGCGAGGTCTTAACGCGAAACCTGAAGAATGTCTTCGCCCCAACCAACAATTCAGTCCCAAACTACTGGCTAACCACGGATGAGGCTTTCCGCAATGGTGCTTGGGGAGCCTGCGGCGAAACCCGCGAGAGAACCGACGTCAACACGCAGGAGGTTTTCGCGTCAAACAAGACTAGTTGCCTGATGAGTGACTACGGCAGCTGCCAGGACGCCGAAACGCTTTGGTATCCCCCCGATTGTGTATGGACGTTTCCCAGGTGGCAAATTGCGCCCGTTGTTGCTGATAACCTCAAGGAGAAAATTGGAAATCACACGCTGCTAGACTATAAACGAAATGTGGCTTACGAAGGGGAGCCATATATGCAGAGGCTGTATCGTAGCGGCGGTACTCATATGGAGAACGTGATGGAGTTCATGGAGGGTATCTCCGACGCCTTGACAGAGCGCATCAGGACAAAAGGCCAGGATCCTCCGGAGCTGCAGACTGTTCCGGGGAAAACATTCCGAACAGATACTTGCATCACTGTACGCTTTGAGTGGCTGGCCTACTTGGGAGGTCTGCTTTTCCTAGAAATCCTCTTCCTCGTCTTTGTGATTTACGTTGGGAAGCGAGAAGGATTCTCGATGGATTGGAAATCGTCATCCCTGGCTGCCTTTTTCTATCCGATTGACAGAGACAGTCACGAAGAGGAACTATTGCGAAAGCAGAGCCTGGAAAAAGCGGCGAAGGAGATCAAGGTTCGTCTCTCGGAGAGGGACGGTGTCTGGAAGTTCTACGGGACGACATAGAAAATGTGCCTTCATTCCATTGCATGTATCGAACAGTTTGTAATGCTCTACAATATTTCTCATAGAATTTTACTACGGAGGCATTATTTGACTCCATCACAGGCTAAACTCAGTGTTTCGCTCGTTGACATCCTCTCTAAGACTAACTGAAGATCTCGTTCAAATCCGCGCTGTAACGAGCTACGAGCCCTCGGAACCTTTGCACTGCGCATGCGTACTCACGGAACTGAGAAGAAGAAATTTAACCCGCGCTGGCTTGTCTGTGCGTTGAATCGGCCAACCACTATCCTGCCTGTCTTCAGACTGCCCTCTCGATCCTTCCAAGTTCACGTCAGGTCTAGATAATAATAGTAAACTCCTGGACACCACCGTTGAGGAACCTGTCTACAGCCACTTTGCACTTCTCCAGCGTGTCTTCGACACATAAGTACCCAACTCTCTTCCAGCGGTCATCTTCCACAGGCCTGAGGGCCCGGTCTTTAAGGTAACCCTCATGCCCAACATCGCAGTTCGCCACGAGGAGGAATACGATTGAAACTCTAACTGCCGGGTCAAGGTACGGGCCTTCTGGGCGCTGGATAATGAATTCCTCTGGCGTGCAGTCGTTATAAAATTGTATGTGCAATTCCTTTTCCGAGTCAGGAATATTCTCCCCATCACCAAACATCACCTTGTTGGAAAGGGGGGATGGTCGACGGTACTCATGATGCCAAGTCGCATTTGACGTGAATCCCCTCACTCTTAGCTCGCCGGATTTTACAGGACCCCATGACAAGTCGTCATGAACCAGCTGGATACGGCAGCCGATGACGACGAATGACTCATTAATGAAACGCGAGGGTACTCCCCAGGACGAGATCCGAGTGTCCGGTGCCAGCCAAGACCATGAGGGTGCGAGGGGTGGATTGGGATACTCGACGGGTTCAGGAGCCTCATCTGTCCTGCGCCATAGCAGTCCACTAGGTAGTTCCGACTTCCATAAGCCGGCCAAACATTCACCAGCCGGAGGCCCGTTGTTCTCATTGAGCCTACGGTAATACCTAGCGATGGCCGTGAGCAAGGCAGGCCGCTGGTTAGGAACCGCGATGCTGTACTGTGAAAATTTACTGATGAGTGAGTCCCAGTATCCTAGGACTTGCCGCATCGAACGTTCGCCTTTTGCTATGAAGCCATCGGTAAACTCGGGTGATGAAGATTTCGAATCATTATCGCACTCCCACGTCGTCATGAGCGCGCCGTAGGTGAGCCTGGGTCGTGCGAACTGTTCTTCAGCAAACCGCCACGCACTCTTACGTCCTTCCCGAACCAACTGCACCTGGGGCGCGAGAATCATATCGCCGGTAACTCCTTCGCCCAACGAGCACTGATCTCGAAGACTGGTGGCATGGGCTCCTTTAGCTCTAGTTGGCGGCGGCATAAGAACCAGTCCTCGGTGCTTGTCGGGCGGCTGGTCAAGATTGCGACTGTGGCATTGTCGTAGATTCGTTCGAGTTCAGCTATGTTGGCACACCAATCGGCCTCATTATCTTGTATGATGCACAGTAGTCCAGCCCAGATGTAAAAGAGGCCCAGTTTCTGAGCCACGATAACTGCGTCTTGGGCCATGGGGGGAAGATGGGCAAGATCCATTCCCCCACCGAGTTGCTCAATGTTACTCGAGAGGAGTCGAAGAGTATTTTTCGTACCCTGGGCGTCGGCCAAAGCAGCATAAGGTAAGGCATGGCTGTCAAAAGCAGGGTGTACGAGCTTTAGTTGGTATGTGCCATCGATATAATAGCAGACATGTATCATCCTCTCTGGCATATAGGCACGATCTGGCTTGGTGCATGATTCATGCTCCTCAAGGCAACGGGGTAACCATGCTCGAGCCAGGGTATTATACGTTTCCTCCGAACCTGGTTCGAGGTTAACATCAAGGTTGGCGACCCCATGCAGCTCCCTTTGATCTAATGTTTGAAGCTGCTGTTAGTGCTTACAATGAAGACTGTCCCTCTTCGGACCGAAAGGAAGCTCTCACCTCTGGTGACCATTGGCCAACAGCCTGTGCTCATAAACCCCACGAAGCATACCGATGGAGGCTCTACTTCTTGAGGTCCTCCATCGGGGCTGTCGCTAGGCCGTTCTCGATCTTCGGGGGTGTAATAAGCCCCGAAGACAAGTCTCCGAGTATAGGCTCGGTAAGCAGTCATCGAGATCCCGAGAAGAAATGATCGACCGCGCAGTTCCACGGCCTCTTCGGCATATTCAAGGACAGTTTGGGCCAGCACGCAGCCCTTCTCGGACGACAATTGAATCCTGGAATTCGTGATGAGCGACCCTTCTTCGTACACCGCTGCCGTATATGCCAACCTCCAGCCTCGACTGAAAACGTGGGGTTTTCCTGTTAACTCGGAAAAGTAGTTTGCAATCTCTTTCTCGCTTCGAGCGAGGTGATCTTTTGATTGTATGACGAAATTCCGGCACTGGTCGCACCGGTGCAGAGACTCGTGGCTAGCGAAGGCCATCTCTGTTGCTGCACAAGAAAATTTACAACACTAGGAAACGGATGATATTGGCAGGCATGGGGGGAAGTATTTTTAATTCTGGCTCCACCACTCTTATTCCTATGCATATGCTCAACTCAACTCCGCCACATTCACAATGCGAGGGGGCTTATCCGCCACCCGCGTCCCATGTCCGGAGTTCACTCTGGGCCTGATACAATGCTGCTTATCGGGCCGCAAGAACCAATCCCTCCTGGCTAAACTACGCCGTTGGTGGTGATTCATGAAGCTCTCTTCTCGTTCCCAGTGTTCTGTTGTGCTACACCAACCCCACCACCCCTTTGTTGCTACGGCCATGGAAAAGGCGCGAGCGGTCTTTGGGGGAGTTCCAAGATCTAGAAGTATCAAAGACGCCGAACTGAGGGCCAGGTAGTCTGCTGACCGGGCTGGAAAGAAGTCAACTCCGTCGCTCGCGCTCTCTCTTTGTCGTCCACGATCTCTTTACACGCGGGCCACCATTTTTTGTCTATCTACCCGCACGGAGATTGGGAGGAGTCCATAAGATTTAGCTGGTTTGTGAAGACTACGTAAACTGCGTGTATGACAACTAAAGACACGGTTAAGTAGGTATAGCTCATGCCCCCGATCATGACACAGAAGCTGCTAAGAGGGGGGATAGAGCATGTTAACGTAGGTGAGTGGGGTGGGGTGGCATAACTTCTCGCCGAGGGCGGGATTGACTTCACGGGTTTTGGCCATACTTGTCCATAAGGTTCATTAAGCATCCGACGTCGATTCTAGCGGGGCTCGCCCGTCGTGTGGCATTAGGGTCGAGCAGGGCGTGTGCCCACGCAACCGTTGCTGCAATCGGCACGAGGTTGGATGCGCCCGACCATGGCAAGGAGGATTTTCCACGTTTAGAGACCCAGCAGCAGATTGATTATCCCTTGGGCTTGGGGCTGATATGCAACAATGATTCAACCCGACATCGGTGAGGTGCATCTCCTCCGTAGCCTGAACGTATTGAGGCTGAGGTGTGCAGTTGTTCATCCAAGTGCCATCGACCAGGCTCGGCCCTTCGCTACACAGCCTGCCCTCTATCCCGGTAAAGGAAGTTTGACAGATCTTGTGGTTGATCATCCGCAAATCCTGCGTCTTGGCATTTTACCACTTCTTGTTCTTGCACAAACGGAGATCAAAGACAGCCAGAGAAAAGGGCGGCCACGGTAAAATAAGCTCATGGATGTCCAATATTAGTAGTGGTATCCCTTTCTATCAACTACCTACTCACCAGTCCCCCTCAAAAAGAAAAGAAAAAAAGAAAATTCATTTATGGGATCGGTACCGACAGAATGGTCCACCCTGAAACACCCGAAATGAACCAACACTTCAGGGATGCAAGGCTGTCCTGCTCCGCCACACATGAGGGGCTCCTGATGGACCAAAAATAGGCCCAACATGCATGTAGGCCGCAGGTAGGATCAACATCGCAAACATGGAGCGGGGGTCATGTTGCATCAGGATGAATGGTAGGATCGCGAAGAGATGTTGGTCGGGATTGGGGATTTCCCATACAAATACTACGCCATGTCCGTCACAAACCACTGTTTCCAATTGCAAAATCTGCGGCCTCAATCCCCCTTGATTGAGGCAGTTATTCTCTGTTTCAACACTATTATCTTTAGAATTCACTGAACATGAAGCAAGCTGCGCTTTATTTTCTCCTCAGTGCCCTATTTTGGGCGTTGGCTCTCGGAGCCATTATTGCACCTCCCTCCCGAGATCTTCGCCCTGCCTCGGTCAGACCTCGAGACGCGATAAAATCCAACGCAGCTGTCTACCACGCTATTCGGCGCGCCGTTTCCGCCGCAAGGCTCACTGGAAGGCAAATCGAACAGGAAAGTAACAGCACCGTGCTCGACAAGAGCTGGGTGGACGCTGTCCTGTTTGCATACCCTCAGTATGTTGTCCAATGGCCGTGACTGTCATCAGACCACATTTGAACCAGGGATGAAGCTAACTCCGTTTCTCCCCTCAGTGAGACAGAAGTAGGCCAGAAAACTACGATTGAAAACGCCATCGAGATCGTCTGCACGACATGCTACATCAAGGGAAAGGCAAGCTCAAAGTTCACCATCGACGGGAAGTTCGACGCCGGCCAGGCGCTCAAAAACTACACCGGCGAGGTATTCAACGAGGTGGGCCAGCTTGGAGACCAAGTCGTCGACTACCTAATTGACTACTTCCCCGGTGTAGTGGCAAAGTTGGCCGATGGGCTCGACCCAGACGACTTTGACTTTCCGCCCCTAAAGTTCGATTTCAATGTCGATGTGCCTGAGATCCCGGAAGTTCGGTTGCAGTTTAAGTTTGAGGATATAGAGCTCTATATGCTTATTGACACCGTGCTTTCCTCCAGCGCGACCTACAACCTCAATTTGTTTACCTCTAACACCCCGATTGGATTTGCGGTTGGCCAGGACTTGATGGTTGGTGTTGTCTTATCCATTGACCTCATCCTTAGCGTCAATGGCAAGATTGACATAAGCACCGGCTTTCACCTCAAACTCGACGAAGGTGTCACCATAGACATTTCTCTGTTCTCTGACAACGTTTCCGAGATCACCCTGTAAGTTGCCGCTCCCCTTCTTAGCTGTAGGGGCATGCCGCTAATCATTTTCTCGCTCCAGAAATGGGGGACAATTCGAGTTCCTTCCCGTCACAGTCGAAAGCGCAGGCGTCGTATTCAATGCCGTCCTCCGCGTCGGGGTTCGCGCCGGATTCGAAGTTTCGACTCCTGGTCCGGCCATCTTGGGGGGCAGTGCTGGTGTGGAAGTTGGCGTCCATGCCAATGTCGCCGAATTCGTCACCAATGTCACGGCGTCCATCGGCGATGACGAAGAGGACTGCCGTCTTCGTGTTGAGGAAACATACCAACTCGCACTGGGCGCTCGCGCTGGTGCCTCGGTGGCCGCCCTCGGCCAGACCTGGGGCCCTGTGCCGGAGACTGAAATTCCCATCTTCTACACTACTCTGTCGAATGGATGCGCCATCCAGAAGAGTAGCCCTGTGACCACGTCGGCGCCTACGGTTACTGCCACGAAGGCGGTCGAGGCTAGGGCGGAGAATGATGAAGAACTCAAAACCACCACCCTCACGACGAAGGTCGTCTACACAGGTGTTGCCTGCATATCACAGGAGCTCCTGGATTGCCCCGCCTCTCTTCAAACAACGTCCAAGTTTACAACTACCAAGACGCACGTTACCGCCGTACCATCTGACGCTGACCCGACCTTCCCTCAATCAGTTCTCAGTACTGTATCTAGCGTCGTTCCATTCGGGAACGGAGTTCAGAAGTTACCCGCAACTTCTGGGAGTCCTGTATCCTACGTACCTCCTCCGCCAACAGAAACTGCAAAGCCAGAGGACAATGTCGATGACGCCAGCAATGACAGCAGCCTATCGGATTTCGTTAACGATAAGACAGGCGGGGTACCAAACCGTGTCATCCTCGGTGTCAGTATTGGGTTGGGTGTGCCGGTCCTCATTGCCTTCATCGTTGGCCTAGTGTATGCCCCCAAGTTCCCCATCTTGCCCCGAATATCTCACCTAACGAAGATCGCTAACCTCCGACAGATTCTTCATGAAGAGGAAAAAGTACGCGCCGGTGCAGACCGGCGACGCCTTGGCTCAGGCTGGACCGTTATGGTCGGAGCCATACGATTCTGGCTCTCATCTTTCCAAGTCGAACAGTCAAACTGTGGTCGGGAGAGCCGAATAGTGGACCTGTAGTTACTGTATTACAGGTTTCGGCCTATGAGAATTCTTGGCATTGCGGACATTTCAAGTTTCGGCTGGAGGTTTGGATAGTTTACGCTTGTTTTTGTTTGATTGTCGGATTGGGCTGTTTTTCGTGATGTTTAGCGACTCGATTTATATTGCTTGCGTTTCAATAAAGATGAGTATCAGGAAGGGCTGGCTGCGAGTCCATTGAGTCGGACGTAGTCGAACCGGTATAGCCTGTCCGCAGCATACATAAAAAACTATCGAGGCCCAGGAGGTTGAACAGCAGCGGCCCGAGTTGAGGGGGCGATGTCATGACTGAAATTTAATTGGCCGAGAGAGTCCTTGCTCGGCCAAGTCGCCTGTTGCGGCTGAGGATATGATCCATGAACTCGCAGCAATAGCCGCGGGGAAGGTCTTGATGCCTCTCCATCACCCCTCAGCAATACTTCCGTCGATGTCTAGTTCTCGCCACTATCACCAACATCGAAGCCAGCCTGCCGGATTATCAGCGCCGTGGTGGGCGGATATAGAAGTTTGGAAGGAAATACACCTCGATCGACATAAGAATGCGCTTCCCCCGCGCAGTAGAGCCAGACCCGCCGAGCCGGAGAATTCGCTGCCAGAACGAGCTGTACACCAAGGTTGGCCGGAATTGCGACAACCAGCTTACCACCTGAGATCGCAGCCAGAAATATGCCGCCAATACCGGGACTTCCAGCACAGCTTGTTCAAATGCCTCTGGTCGGAAAGCCTCAGCCGTGAGGGGTTAAGACATGCGGCGCGATGGGGATTACCAAGCAGTGCCCGTCACTTCCTCGCTCGTGGTGTCAGTGCTAACGCTGAAGTAGACGACGGACCGTACGGCCCAACGGCATTCCACGTTGCTGTCGCCTATAAACAATTTGAGGTAGTCGACGTGCTCCTTGAGGCTCTTTTGAGAGGGCCTGATGCTGATGCGGCCTTACCTGGTTGGGTATGTCATGCGATATTCTACCAAGAATTAGACCTGGTAGCGAGAATCTTGGAAACTGGAAAGGCCGATCCGAATGCTTGTCGGCTGGATCTGTCAGAACGATGCCCGGATTCTTGGGTGGGCAGGTTCCGCCCGGACGGCTACCGACCTCGATACGTCTTACCCTTAAATTGTGCCATTGCAGCCCGGTCGACCCAGGCCGTGCGCCTACTTCTGGAAGCCGGCGCGAACGTGCGCGGACACGACAGCTCCATCGAATCGGGTAGCCGTCGATTGCGTGATGGGGGCCAGACGCGCCGCAGCAGTCATGTCCCATCTGGAAGAAGGAGGGAGGGCATTTCACGTCTGGAACCAGACACCTCAGACGGGAGAAGTAGAACGCGAACTCTCATTGAATCATACCAACCGCCAGCCGATGTGTTGCTCAACCTAGCTATCGCCACTCGGACCCCGAGGCAATACGACGACTTGGATGTCGAGATACTGCGTCTATTATGCCCCAGTCCATCACAGACGGAACAGAATCAATTCTTGGCAGCGTACTCTCTGCGCGACGGACACACTCCACTTCATTTCGTCGCTCGGTGCGGTGCTAGAAATGCTGGAAAGGTCATCCAGGAGCTTGTTTCTCTAGGATCTGACGTTGACGCTCTGGACGATTTTGGCCGCACGCCGCTCTTAGTCGCCTGCCTCAACGCGACGTCCAAAAATGCGTCTGACCGCCCATCGGACCTGTCAACCGTCGACTCTCTCCTTATTTCAGGCGCGAATCCAAACATGGCGGACAACCAGGAATCCACCCCGCTCCGCGTCGCCTGCAAAGCTAACGACGCCAGTCTCGTCCGCAGACTCGTGAATAGTACTGCGCTGACAGCGATCACGGACAAACAGTTGGACTCGCTCATTGCACTGGCTAGGAGAGATGATATTTTTGTTGCGCTGCTGACAGGCCTAGGTGTGCAGCCCGCAACGATCCTAAGGCAGGTCGAACGATTCAATCAATGGAATGCACTGGAGAGTGTGATTGAAAGTTTTGCTTCGCAAGGTCAGGATCTCTTGGCCCCACCTAACAATGAAGACTCCCTTCTGCATGCCATTTTAAAGCTCCCAGCATCGTGGAAACGGGAAAGGTTCCCATGGGCAACCATCATCGAGAAAATACCCAACGTTAACGCCAAAGACAGTCAGGGTCACACCCTGGTCGAGTATGCCGCCCAGAATGGGTACGCAACCTGCGTCTCCAATCTTCTGGATAAGGGAGCGGCGTTCAGCATTCTGGAAACGTGGCCATATTGGGCATCATTACACCAAACGAGGGCCTCGCACCGTATGAGGCTATTTGGATATGGCGCTGGCGTAGACAGACCGGGGGGGATCCGAAAAGACATTCTAGTTCGGCTCTTTCAGCATGAGCGGCAGGCTCTCGGCCGGGAAGCAACTGGGGCCGACTCCCCGACCTTCAAAACTTACCTGAATTCCGGTCTCAAGCCCTTTGAACTGCTTCCCGATCAATTTCCCCCTCCGCCCACGAAGCCAACTAAAAACATTCCAACTCCACCGTCCTCTTCAACTAGGAACAACGTGCTAAATGGATCGTTTTCTGCAACTTCTCAAGCACAAGGTCGACGTGGACCTACAGATGGCTGGAATTCGCGCGGAGGAGATTGGGACGAGCCGTACCTTCCACGCGCCGTAGGGAGGGCAAAGCCTTCGGCGTCACGGCTGCCGGGAGGTTATTATGGCGACGGCCAGTATGGTGGTACTTCCGGCGGTGGGTCGGGAGGGGGAGGCTACGGGGGTGCTGGCGGTGGGAGCGGTGGTGCTGGTGCTGGTGGTGATGGTGATGGTGGTGGTAATGGAGATTATGGCGGTGATGGTGGGGATGGCGGAGATGGTGGTTGTGATGGAGATGGAGGAGGGGATGGGTCTGGTGGAGATGGAGGAGGAGGTGAGGGTGGTGGTTGAATTACAGGGCGGAGTTCCTGTCAATCTGCTAATGGGGTATCGCAGGGAGTTTGCCATTTGATCCTGAACAGAAGCTGATGTTCTTCACTACCACGCAACACGCATAGCAGCTACCTGTCTGCCGATTAGTTTTATCCAGGTGGTCTTTCACGTCCTCATCGCCTAACGCTGGATAGGGATCCACCGAATCCAATCAGTTGAGCACCATGCCGCCTCTTGGAACCTTCCTTTCGTTCTTGGTGCCCGGAATGTACACGACGACCGGCACAGGGTATAGCCCTATCGAGATGGCCAGTTCAGACTCTTGGATATTGGCCAAGTTGGTCCGAGCAGAACATGAGCCATCCCTCATCTCACGCTACGAATCCCGAGTGGGGGGTATTGCCCAGTCCGAGATGGGTCTGACGTCGGGTGGAGCCGATTGTGAAGCCATGAATCCTCTGGAATGTGGAAGCGAGCATGGAAATGTTCCATCAGTATTGGCTTAAGCAACGCCGGCCTAGACGAGGAGAACGAGGCTTAGAGAATCTTGGACCTAAATTACAAAGCAAAGTTGGTTGCGGAACTCGTGGGTTTGATTGGAAGTCGCAAAGGCCGCTCAATTAGTTTGGGAAGCTGTTGCGATCGCAGCGTTTCGTTTAGGGGCCAATGCGGTGCGATTCCCGGGCATCTGTGCCGATACCGACTGAGTCTCGAACCCTCGCCTCGGAGTCTTTCAATCATCAGGCTCTTGGCAGGGCTTGGTAGGGCGGGTGGAGTTGCATCGGTGCTACCCACCCCGCCTGGAGACGAAATTCACTCGATGCGGCGAGGCCTTCGCACTTCGCTCCGATCATTCCGTGATGCAAAATGTGTGGTGCCACATGATGGGAAATATTGGAAGATATTCTCGTATTCTCTTCTCCTCTAGCCTTGCCCAGCCAATGGACTGCGGAGCATGCCCATGCATCACGAACGCCAAGGAAGGGAGACTCGCTCCTACGCTATTCTTGGACAACATCGGTCCTCCTCGCTACCACTCCCGCAACCTAAAATATGCAGAAGAGGAGCATCGTCCCTTGCGATTATCTCGATTATCTTAGTGCGGCTGAATTAAGCACTTCGCGAGACAGGGGGAATTAATCCACTTCATCGAAATACACTTACAAGGTGGAGAACCGTGAGTATGCTACTATTATTAGCACAGCTTGTTTTGACGTGACGAGAATGAGAATAAGGAGGAGGATGAGAGATTGAAGGGTGCGGATGAAGAGAATATCTATATAAACGGCCTTGGAGAATGGAATCGCTCTCCACAATTCTCCTCACAATCATCAACCATATCTCAGCGACTCGCTCTCAGCTTCAATTATTCATTACCCATAAACACAACTCCAACATGACCAAACTTCCTCCTGTCGAGAAGTTCCCCCTTGCAGTCCGCAAGAATAGTATGTCACCCTAATCTCCGATCTAAGTCATCCCTACAAGGAAGCTCATAAAACTCTACACGCAGTCCGTGACAAGTGGGACAGCCAAAAGGACCAGTTGGCCAAAGATCTCTCTGAACTTCTCGGCACAGAATGGACCATCGAGGTGGACCTCCCGCAGGTCTTCGCCTACGCCGAAAGTGGCACTTGGTCCTATGATTCATTTGGTAGCAGCGTTGCCGAGTACGTCCATCCCTACTGCCCGTCCTCCCCCAAACTGCTGTGCAAACATGAGGGTTTCCTCAACTGGAACCTAATACTAATAGGCCTGAATTAGACACGTTGGAAAGAGCATCCGCCGCCTCAAAGACTTTATTGAGAGATACGATGCTGAAACAGTCAACGAAATCAACACCATCTGCCACGCCCACATCCTCACCCTTGACGTCGACGAGGAGGACCGCTTCACCTGCGGGGGTGCTGACGTCCTAGACGGGAAGCTTCGCATCCTCTTCGCTCCAGAAAAGCTTAACAATAACATCGGGGACGCCTTCAACGAAGAGAGGCTTCTCAGGGCCTTCAACGACGCCCCTGCGCCTGAAGGTGACGAAAAGCCCCTGAGCTTCATTACCCGCCTCTTCAAGAGGATCAAGTACGACGCTAAGATCGAGGAGATCCGCACTCAGATCGGAGCGGCCCTGAACAAACCCGACATTAAGCTCACGCCGAATTTTGAGGATACCTATGCCAAGCTCAAGGTCGAGTCCCAAGCTAAAGACACCAGGCTTGACCAAAGGCATTGGGAAGAGCATATCCCTGACTGGACGTTTCTATATTTCAAGGGCTTCCTGGGCTCGATCAAGTGGCAGGGTTTCGACAAGGATGACATGCTGCAGGAAGGTTTCAATGAGGCCGTGGACAAGGGAGAGATTGCGTTCAGAATTGCGGAGACCACCAAGTCGGGGACCTCCGAGTTCGCGATTGAGGATGGTGTTTTCTATCTCCAGGTGAGTTTCCTTGCTTCTCTGGCAACAGGAGCCTTTGAGGAATCGTGCTAATTTGTTTGTGAGCAGGTCACCGCCAAGAATTGGGGATCGAATATTGACGATGCAGCTCGGGGCATCATTGACAAGCTCTAATTTGTAGAGTGATTTCACGAGATATCTAGAGGGACATAAGTAGCTGACTTCTTCTCTGAAATCACACATCCACCCACTGCTATTGATGTAAGCAGGAGCTTAGGGTTAGTTAAATGCTATGATTTATTGACAACGAGCCAAAGTCGATGATGCTTCCAGTGATATCGTAGAGACGCCTCATCTTGGGAACTTTCTATTCCAGATACTAAAATAGACCAAGGGAAGTATAAAAGATGCATTCAGTCATCTACTGTATTTCGCAGAGTTGTTTCGTTTCTGTCTAGGGCAGAAACCCTCCACAACCTTCAGTCCCCAAAGAAAAATAGCTCAAATCTCCCCATTTCCAGACTGCCAACATCATAGGATTCGTAACATCGGGCGTAACCTCGGCGCCTCTCATCAAGCTGCAGCCCTTCCGTTTCTCGACCACCCCCGAGTCTTGTTTCCCCTGTGGGGCAGTGCCAGCGGCCTGGTGGCTGGAAACTCAGAGCCGTATCATCTTGCCCCAAAAGGCGAGGCGTATTACATCGTCGTTTCCCTTTCACACATACATATTTGAAAACCAGAGAACTTCTTTCCATTGACTCTCTGCTAATTCTAATACATCTGTTAAACTACAGGAACCCGGTTTCCCCCGCTCTACGTCTCCAAGCTCGTTTAATGCATTGTAATAATATCTTCCTTGAATTCTGAAATCAGTCCCTTTTGGACAACATCTTTCTTACAGTGCCACACCGCATATGCTATCCGGACAAAGTCGCCACTGTCTAACTTCCTTAACACGAGACCCTCTAAACGATCATTGGGATTCCCTATGCCCCTGTTGCTCCTTTGGACAAGCATAAAGGAAAGCCCACCTTCTTCATTTGCATCCTCAATACAGTCAGGGTAAGCACCGTTTAACTCGCAAGACTCTGTCATCGTTGACGCGGTGGTTAAACGAAAACCAAGTGGGGATTTCGATAGCGAGCAATCCAAAAGCTTCCCCTTAACCTTGAGCGAACCACCGTTGACAGATTCGTACTCCATCCCAGCGGTATCTAACCGTACTGTAGCGCCAACGATCTGGATCTCGATTGAAGACGAATCGAGATCATGCACATCCCCCGCGTCATCGAATGCAAACTGTGCACCCTCGACGGCTGCCCATGACCAGGACGGACCCCTTTTAATGGAGGGACGATGTGTGACTGCATCACCCAACACTTTCCAGAGCAGACTCTGGTGTAGAAAATGTTTCCATACCCCTGCGATGTATATTCCTAGGCCACTTCCATATCGCGCCGAATATTCTCTAGCGAGAGCTGCGATGGCAACCCACTTATCCTGGGGATTTGTGAGTTTCCTGCGACAGTAGTTGTCCACGGTGTTCAGCCAAGCTTTATTTGCGTCATTTGCCAGAATCGCATGTGGGGGGGGTTCGGTAAAGATTATTTGGCTTCGAAGATCCGGGCCTGCTGGATTTCGGGAAACCACTACCGCGGCGTAGGAGGATACGCTTCGCGAAGAGAAACCAAGACTGTTGTCAACCTTGTCATTATAGAGTGGTGCAATAACGAAACCGTCTTCTGGAACGTCTATTGGATGGCCAGCGGGGTGGTCGAAGACGAGAGTTGCCGATGTAGGCTCCACCTGCACCAACGGGTTGTTTTTCCCAGACGCGGCCAGTTTTCTTGCTCTTGAAAGCATGGCCTGGAGGTGGTCTGTGAGCAAGTACATACCCAAGCCCCTGACTTCAGCATCATTCATGAGCGTCTTCTTTGGGAGCGCCAAAGGACGGTGTTTTCTGAGGTCGTAGGCGACGTTTCCGTCCGATAATTCACGATCGTCTCCGATACATCGAAAAATCACTCCGCCAACGGAAGGGAATATCAAAATTCTCCTACAAAGGAGTTCCTCTTGAAGGATCCAAGCTCTAGACGCCGCGTGTTCGAGGCAGGCTGCATACCGAGGGGTCCCAGGAAGGCGGTACAGAAGTATTTCATCCGATTCGTTGTCCGGGGAAAGGTATGGGACTTTGCAGCAGCAAGCCAAGCTCGGGGAGGTGTTGTGGCGGTTCTCCTCAGCGAGGGACATGTTGGCAAAGGAATCTTCCACAGTTGGCATATCCCCCGTGCTGATTAGCTGCTGTGCGACCCTAGAAATTTTGGGAATGCCCAAAAAACCATCATCGACAGACTTGGTACCGGATGACTGGATGACAAAATGGGCATTGGTGTAATAGTGATGCATTTTAGGGAGTTCCTTGACTTTATCGCTTTCTTCGCCTTGTCGTATGCAAAGAGCATCGATCCAGAGATACGCCACGCCTATGGTCTGGCAGACCGTTATAGCATCCTGAAATGTCTTTGGTAGGAGGTTGGGGTGTAATTCTCCCTGAGACAGACGGTTCCCAAGTCGCGCAAATTCCTCCTGGAGACCTTGTTTGCTACCCCAGGAATAGGACAAGCACGCATAGAGTCCCTTCTCATCTGGCAATGTCTGTCGAAGCATGACGCGGGTAGAGTCTCCCTCCCCAGAAATAAACAACACTCTCGTTGGGAGTTTTGTCGCGTCGGATGATCCGCAAGTGGGATGGTTCTTGCAACAGTCATGGATCCACTTCCGTGCCAGCTCGCCGTTAAACCCCGTGAGGAAAGTGTCCATTGTATCCGGGGATGCGAAGATTCTG
Source organism: Scedosporium dehoogii (assembly GCA_002812735.1). Classification (NCBI taxonomy): domain Eukaryota; kingdom Fungi; phylum Ascomycota; class Sordariomycetes; order Microascales; family Microascaceae; genus Scedosporium; species Scedosporium dehoogii. The sequence continues at coordinate 99,488 of PGIR01000029.1, forward strand.
CTCGCAGGTCCTCCTATACAGCTGCCAATCAGTGTGCCTATCCACAAAGTAGCGAGGGGAAAAGTGCGTCTTTAAAAAAGCTTACCTTGCCGAGCCATGACTCCTAACGACAATGACATGTCTGGAAGCCCAGAATCATCACTGGATAGGCATAAAATGTCTACCGCGCTAAGCTTTCCCTGGGAGATATTCGCGGATGTCGGAAAACGTAGAGAGAACTTCAGTTCTCCAGATGGTTCAGGCACCTTGTCGCCTATTGTGGGCAGCTTCCCAACGGGAATGGGTACCAGTTCATCGCGCAAAAACCGGCACCATGTACAGGACATTGCCTGCTCGAAGAACTGCAGAGATGGCACCGTGTAATGGATGCTTCGACATTGGAATTCTAAGTAGAGGAAATCGACATTAGAACGCCATGACTGATTAGAGAAAAGGTCTCCCCAGCCTTGTTGTCCCCAGGGGACATTCTTGCAGCTCTCACAAACCTGAAATGCCGTGAGAGCCATCGGCCTTGGGGTGAACTTTTAGTTTTATAGTGACACTCGTGGGTGCTCTTAATGGAAACCCTCGAGTCTTGACACCAAGCTGTTCACCTGGTGGGTGTGAATCGACAAAGGAATCGGTAGCTGAGTCCTCAATCGAACCCTTGATTAAGTCTAAGTTTGTAATCAGCAACCTTACCGTCGCCGAGATTAATACACACACAATCTGGGAGAGGGAGGCAGTGTTGCGGCAGTGCTCTAGGCAGGTGGTGATATTGGCATATTCCTGAGGGACGGCCCGAAACGGCCCGTCAAGCAGTGACAAGGATCTGTCGACGACGGAGAGTTACGATCCAACACTGGGACTTGAGGGGGCCTGGGCGGCATGTGGGTATCACGGCCGGTGCCTGTTTCAAGAAGTAAATGAGGACAGTCAAGTAGTCGCTTCACAGGTCGCAGTAAGAAGCATCTAGCCGTTATCTGTCTGCTGGGTGGTCCTCCGCATCTGAGAAGCGCAAACCTCTCAGGGGCTGTGTAGGCCCTAGGGTAACTCCTAAAGCCCAGCGAGGCGACTGTGGTCGGGGTCCAGTACTCTAAGGAGTTCAGTGAGTTCATCATCAGGAAGCATTGCACCGCAAAAGGTCAGAAAAGCTAATCAGGGCGTGTTTGGAAAACATTGCCGCCTCACGGGGAAGACCTAGTCTTCGGGCGCGATCCAATGTCTTGTCTGTGAAAAGGCGGGTAATAGGAATCCCACCAGGACAGCGAGGATAGTCACGGGAATTGGCTCAAGCACAAATTGCCACTAATACTCGATGAGACGCCCGTCGTCAACATGCCGCCAAAGGCACTGGTCGTGATGACCGATGATGTGAAGATGGCAATCCTAGTAGCGACGCCCCTCAAGTTTGTACTAGAAGCAGAAGAAGAAGAAGACAGCTCTGGCGGGTCCCGGAAAGTTGAGTGGCGGTGAGGAGCCTGCCATCGGTGGTTATGGTGGATGTGCACGTAGCAATGATGCAGGGTACCATGGTGTTGCGCTCCCTGGCTAGGTCAAGTTAATTGGCAATGTTGTTCCCGGGGATGTTCCTGTTGAGGGTTTGTGCGTTGTTGAGGTTCACAAGCGACGTTTCTAACTCCGAAAATATTAGGTTGTTTCGCGCTCCCTTAGCATCATTCGTTATCTCCAACATCCACTCGTATGATGAACGACGTGGTTGGCACGGGTCAAGGACCGGGGGTACTGGGGAACGCAATCCATGATGTACGGCGATGTGCGGCTTTTCACCTAGTTCTGGCAGAATCCACACGCAACCTTCTTTGGAACTGCTTACTCAAAATAAACGGCCGTCGGATATCGGGCAAACAAAATCTCACCGCGTGACGCGGGCTTACGGGGATGGTGGCTGCGGCTAAGGCGGCACAGGTGGTTGGTGCAAATTCCGGTTCGGAAAAGCAGACTGGATACGAATTCCGGTTGGCGGGGGAGGTAAATCACCAATCGGTCGAGGAACCAAGTCGTCTTTCTGTTTACATCTTATATTATAATCGTGATATACATAATACGGCGTCTGGAGGATGTCATATAAATAGTTGCTGGGCCGGCTCCAGCGTCGCCAGATATCAGCTCAATGCGTGCCAACTTATCAACTCTTTGTCAAACAGAACTAGATATCCGGACCAAAATCCACCATGACAACAAAGACAAACACCTCAATTCTCATTTCCGGTGCCAGTATTGGTGGTCCATCTCTAGCTTACTGGCTCGCCGAATACGGCTTCACCGTCACCGTCGTTGAACGAGCGCCTGAGCTGCGCAAGGGTGGCCAGGCGGTTGACTTCAAAGGCGCAATCCACAACACTGTCATTACACGCATGGGCATCAAAGATGACGTCTACGCAAACCAAACCGGGGGAACTGATCTGCCCATAGTCGACTCCGAAGGCAAGGTTCTGACCGTAATGACGGCCAGTTTCACCGGTGGAGATGTCGAGATCCGCCGCGGCGACCTGGCGCGCATATTGTATGAACGAACCGCATCGCGATGCACTTATCGATTTGGCGATTCCATTACTTCCCTGACGGAAACGGAAACAGGCGTCGATGTCGCGTTCCAAAACGGCGCACCACAGACTTTCGACCTCGTTGTTGGCGCGGACGGCATACATTCCAACACGCGCCGACTGGTTTTTGGGCCTGAGACCAACTACGTTAAGAACACGGGCTTTTATTATGCTCTCGCAGAAATGGATAATCCCGGCGGGCCGTGGATGTACAACGAACCTGGCCGTATGGCCTCACTTGGTGGTCCTAAGGCTCCCGTCTTCTTCGTCTTTCACTACCCCGAAGAAAACCTCAATCAAGCCCCAGTCGGACGACAGAAAGAGATTCTAGCCTCGATCTACGAAGGAGCCCGATTCAAGGTGCCTGAAATCCTTTCGGCGTTACCCGAGGCCCGTGATCTCTATGTGGACACAATCAGCCGTGTGGAGATCAACCATTACGCTAAAGGCCGCGTCGTTCTCCTGGGTGATTCCGCCTACGGGAATACACTTGGCGGCTTCGGCACAGGGCTCGCTGTTGTCGGCGCATACGTATTGGCGGGAGAATTGGCCCTTGCTGGCGGCGATCATGAGGTAGCATTTGCGAAGTACGAGGAGGCAATGAAGAAATATGCCACGGTGGCGCGGCAAAGTAATGCGGGTCGATTTCTCGCTCCACGGACGAAGCGCGGTATCAAGATGCGCAACATGGTCTTCAAGTACAGTCCTTTGTTCAGCATGCTGGAAAAGGTGACAGACCGGTTTGCAACTGATATTGAGTTGAAGGATTACGAGGAGTTGCTTGAGGAGCAGAACAAGAAGAAGAAGAAGTGAGCCGGTTATCAATTTGTCTCATATAAACTAGACGTTCTTGGGGGTGCTTTTGGGTACTCGTTATGTCTAATCCTGTTTAGCGAAATCAATAATATTGTCTCAAAACAAGTCTTTCTATTAATACCATTAGAAATATATACACTTGTTTTTCTTCGGCGGCATTCAGAAACCCCGGAGAGTTTTAAATACATCAGAAATTCGAGTAATATTAATTATATTAAAATAAAATTTTAGGAAATATATATTATCTGCAAAGAACTACGCCCGTGGGCCAGAGCGCTGGCTGGCTGTGCTAGCGGGAACCAACTGCCCGCACCGTAGAAGGCAGTTGCCACAGGTACACTAACAGCAAGGGCAATCTTCACTCTTAAGTCCCAGCTCTTACCTCAGGTATAGCGAACAGCCCTTATCAAGCAAGCAGCTCTTCCCTCACGTGAGCACCAGTAGCTACAGGTCCTACAGTGAGACGGGGAATAAGGTGACTGGTGTGAGAAGGGCGCAGTTCTTTTGTGGGGTGGGAGAGCGGCAGCGGAAGGACTTTATTCCTTGCCCAGGGGGGGCCAGAGCATAGTTATTTCTTTTCTTTTCCTCCTTCCCATCAGAGAGAAGGGAGTTCCTCAAGTCCTTGATCATGATTATTAGTTCTTTCTTCAGTTTAATTGACTTCTTTTACCCAGTTCTAACTGGTCTTCATCATTGGTGACGTTCTGCTGCTTGTTCCGGCTCGACATATGCCCTAGGGTGCTCCTTTGGGCACTGATATGGTTCTTCTTGACTTCCCCCTATTTGGAAGTCTTTTTCTTTCTGATCTGGCTCTATTTCCATTGATCAACCGTTCCGACAACTGTCCATTCCTGTCAGGGGTTCTGCAGCAGCTTCTTGCAGGAAACACTATAAACCATTTGACCGAACTATCCCTTTTCTTTTATAGTGTGCGGGCAGGCTGCACTGCTCCGTTTCAATATCTTTACTCTAACGGAGATGATTTAATAAATAATATAAAATACATATAATAGAATTAAACTAAAGTATAATACTTCTTTATATAAGTATTATAGTTAATGCTTACATTTACCACTTGCATTGTACTAACGCTTTGATGACGGCAGTGTTCTGTAGTGTGCATGCGTCAACAATTGGTGGGCTAATGGCTTCGCACTTAATGTTTGACGCGCCGACACATTGGAGTTCGCCCACGCCGCCGCCTCCGTCATATTTGCATGGATATCCGTCTAAAAATTCGAAAGACAGGTCTGGCGGAAAGCCCGGGTTGGCTACCGTGACCCCGTTCGCCGTTTCACTTGCCACGGTGCGGTCAAAACACATATCGATGACGCCGTTAGGCGGCGCCGAGTACACTACCCAGGACCGCAGCCAAGTAAACATTGTTCCGCTGGGAATGGAAATCTCGTTTAGTGCGATGACGATGTTTCGCCCAGCTGGTGGAGTAGGTCTGGGAGGAGACCCACCCCCGTTGCTGTTGTTAGGTGGGTTTCCCGTTCCATCGCCACCCCCGCCACCGGTCCATGACCACCGACAAGACCCGCTAAGACAACAAGCTGGGGAGGAGGACGAGCAGGACGATTCACCGCAGTCGCACCGGGGGCAACTAGCGTTTCCGCAACATCCTGGGGACTGGTCGTCGCAGCCGTTATCGTCACAATTGCATGGATTACCACGATTTAGCTTACACGCGTCGTCGCATGTAGGGCTTGAATTTCCAGTATCCGGTCCGGCGGGGGGCTCAGTCGAGCCCGGGGGCGGTTCGACGATCCTTGTTGGCACCCGACCACCCCCATTAGGGTCCTTGGGATCATGGTAATCAGGCGGGACGCCCGTGGGATTAGGCGAACACCAGTAGCCGGTGCACACCTTACCTCCGCAGCCGGTCCCGGATTTGCAGGTAGGCGACGGCTGCGGTCCTGTTGTGAAGGAGATTATGTGCCCACCACTGGTATCGCCAGGGATGAGGGGGCAGCTGCCGGCATCCTGTCGCGGCATTAGGATAGCATTGCCGCCTTGGCCCGGCCCGCAGGGTTCTACGGTTTCCCCGTTGTCTGCCTGATCATCGAGGTCTTCTTCAATATGTGGACACACTCCGTCCGTATCCCACGATGCGCGGTCTTCGTAGTCTCGCAAACATGACTTGCGATCTACCTGGCCGTTCCAGATGATGGGCTTTCGCAAGGCGGCGTTGTTGGCGGGCCCCGGGTTTTGTCGATTCACAGCGAAGCGGCGGTGGAAGAGTCGGATCAAGTTCTTCACACGGCTTGGTTCCGTTAACTGCTGCTTCCACGGAGACGGAAGCGATCGATAGTAGGCCGCTAGACCGGCGGCTTGAGGTGCAGCTGGTGATATATGTTAGCTCTAATTTTTCTTTTTTCGTAATCGCATCCGTTTATTCCCCTCCTAATTCTAAGTCTGTCAATGGAGGCAGCCTCTTACCAAAGGAGGTTCCGCTATCTCGTCGATATGGATCGGCCGCACTCGCGATGTCAGGTACCCAGACGCGGTCAGCAGGGGCGAAGGTTGTCATCCAGTTCGCATAATGGCTGAACGAAGCTTTGTGCGCGTAACCATTGGACGCCCCAACGACAATAAGGTTAGGAAGATATCCAAAGGGATTTGCAGGGTCCGCAAATCGAGCGGGAAACCTCGCTGGAGCTACACCATCGAAATTGGGGTCCGCCGGGTCGCCCTGGTTGCCAGCAGAACAGACTAGGACCGCTTGAACTCTTGTTTCTAGTAAATCGAGTAATTTATCTGCGCAAGTATACTATTAGCAGCTATAATATAGGAAATTATAGAGACCCAGGGGCGAAATAGCTGACAAAATCGAGTAAAGAACCCGCGAGGCATCGATCGGACTCTGTATCCGAAACTCATGTTTATAACAGCCTGGCCATGGCGGCCAAGCCTGTCAATCTCATCGAGTACGTCCTGAAGTTGCTGTAGTAAACGCTCGCCAATTCTTGCCCAGTTTTGCCCGGTGGAAAGATTCTCTTGTATGGCGTTACCCGCATCCACGAATCGGGCGTGGCATCTCTTACAGATGCCCAGTCGTGACCCGATGGCCATGGCGGCAACGCCGCTGCCGTGTCTGAAGATGGCGCTGTTGGGATCCAGAGGCTGGGGATAGGGTCCGAAGTTAACTGTTGCTTGCAGGACGTCGATGTTCTGGCCTTGGAATTCCTAGATTGGTCATTTGCCTTTAGTCTACCCAATGCTCATTGTGATCTCGCGCCAAAAAAATGTCAAAAATGGCTCGCAACTTACCGGGTGGGAAGCCCAGTAGCCGATTTCATTGATGATATAAATATATTGGTTTTCTCCCGCGACATTGTCGTAATGAAAAAGGAAATTTCCGTTGCCGTCGAGCGTATTACTACCGTCACCTCTCCAAGTCCTGCCCGGCGGCATGGAATCCTGGGAGAGGGGGTAAATTTTTGAATCACTCTGGGTGGCTGGATCTCGTTTCTCCAGAGCCGAAGCCGCCGAGAGAGATTCCTCGTCATGGGGGAAGAAAGTGCGGTTTAATTCCGGTCGGCTCTTCGCGTAGTCCATCTCGTCCAAGTTCGGCCACACGTCATCGAGAAGGGTTGGAAAATCATCCTCGTACATATATGTTGCCAACGCCGCGGTTCCAGTCCTCATAGTAATAAGCGTACTCGACGGACGGCTAGAAGAAGATCTCTTGTCAGAAAAAAAAAAGAAGCAAAGAGAAGAAAAGGATGAGAAAAAAATGGTCCTGGATTCAAAGCGCCGGGCCTTGATCCCGATAAGTGTTAGAAACATACCGATCGTTTCAGCTTTTCCATGGTCTCCGCGTCTAAATAGGGAATCCAGAAAAAAGAAACGAACTGGAACCGCGTCGATTTAACCTCGACATATTTCCCCTGGTATTCAGCGAGCAGTGCGGGGATGTCACCAACGTTTTCAGGATTGGTTGGATATACAATGGCATTTGCTGGACATCCCGGGGGTGGTATGTCAGATTGACGGCGGATCAGGCTTCTCTCGTCCTCCCTTTCGGGATGTCCGTCTGGTCTGTCACTGTCAAACTGTTGGCGCTTGACAGTATCTGTCGGCAGTGCACAGTTATCTGGTGTTGTCGTCGTTGTCACCGTTGAATCCACGTCTCTGAGTCCACAGCCAGTGACCTCTTCGCAAGAGGAAGCCGTGGACGTGACTGTGCTGGAGCTCGACTCTATGAGAGTAATGGATTCAGTTATAGTAGTCGAACATATCGATGCCGTCGCCGTCTCACATGATGGCTCTTCGCTTGGGTAGGTGACTCTGCCATCTCGGCCAACCCTGGAAGCTTGTTACTACGAAATCCATCGACGCTACCGGTGGCTCCCTTGCCGTCGGCGTATAGAGGGCATGATTAAGAAGAAAGAATTTGAAGCACCGGAAGTGCGGACATACGTGATTCTTGGCCAAGTTATTGGAGGCTCAGGAGGTGGAAATGTCCACGGTTCTGGCAGCTTAACGATATTTGGCGGCACGGGTCCACTAATTTTGGTTAGCCCAGCGGCACGTTATAACCCAAAGTCCCTCTGGACTTGTGTCTGAGGTATGCTTCTTACGGCCCGTAGATGCCAGGAGGCAAAAACCAGCGCAGTCCGCGGATGTTGATCCCGGGTTTGATTATACATATCTGGTCCTAGTTAGTGGCAGAATTCGAACTTGGGGGGGATTAAATTATCAAAACGTGGAATATCGCGAACCGAGAAGAACCAGAGCCTGCAAGGAGTTAAAAACCCCACGACTCCGTCATCATCATCGTCATCCTCTACGTCGTCTTCTACTGCCTCGATCTGATCTGCGGGCCAGGTTGTCCACACGGGTAATGGCTCAGTTGTCGTCTATGAGCGAACGCAAGATATCAGTACGAAGGATTCCGGCAAATGAGCCCCCTGATTCCCTGTTTAAATGAGTACTTACCTGCACCAGTGGCGGCGGAGTCACTCCGGCGACTGGTTGATCATCAAAGGTAGTGCTCAGAGTGCAATCTGCCGTGAGCACAGCAGTGGACGGACCAATGAAAGTGACCACTCTCGTTGGTGGACAGGTAAATTGTAAAGATAACTCAGTAGGCGCTTCACAATCCGTGGTAATTGTCGTCTTGGGAGTGTTGAAGGGGATCTCTGAGTCCGGAGGGCACCGGTACACTATCGGGCTGACGGCTGATGGAAACGAGAGAGTTGTGACCGTTGGGCCAGTGGCCGTCACGGTTGTGACGAATGTAGTTCGGAAAATTCCCTTACCCGGAGAGCCAATCCCACCAAATTCATCGGCAGGGGGACCCTTCGTGACATCTGGCCAGGGCGGCAGGAGAATTGTTCTCGTTGTTGTGCCTCCCTCACCATCGGGAAGGGGTAAGCGGATTGGTGGGATATCGACGCTAGGTAGCACGGTGAGGACGCTTGTCTCTCCTCGAGTAATGTTGATGTTTGAATACTGTATAGCTTCAGTGGTGATGGGATCTATATCGATTGTGACGGTCGTAGTAGTTGTAAGAAAAGTAGTGACGACCGCACCCCCAATAGTGGTGGTGTCCATTCTTCCGTACTCAAGTGAAGTAGTATATTGGCCGGGGGAGATGGTTGTCTCTTCACCGAGCGAACTCGTGGGAAATACAAGCAGACACTGAGAAGGGCAGATGACGGAAGGGTCATCGTAAACCTCGGGGCCGACATAGACGATATCCAACTGGTCGTCACCCTCTAGCGGAATCCACACGCTGATCTCGGTTGTAAACCCCCTGGACCGATGCTCCGTCAGCCAGTGTTGGAGGAGAGTGAGTCTGGGGAAGGGGGACTGAATGAAAGACTTAGTCCGTCTCTCACCTTTGGTTGCCATCGCTCCGCATTATAGCACCATTACTAGACATGACTAGTCAGTAAGTTCAGCCCTCGGCTTTTTAGTTAGAACCAGAAGACGCGATTTCCACATACTTGATGCCGGTGCCGATCTCCTCGCTGCCAATTGTGAATATGTTGAAAAGGGCGATATCCTCGCTGCCCTTTACTTCGCAAAGTCGCTCTTGACAGTTATGTGTGTCAACGCAGTCTTGATAGTATTCCTGGAAGAAGCTGTACATGCCAGCGCCGTGAAGTGTAATGCCCTTTGAGTTGATGATTCGCAGGCCCCAGGCTTCGCTGCAGCCGGGAGTGGTACAAGATTCGAAGGAAGGGTCGCCGGGGAAACCTCTGCCAGCCTGGAAGGGCATAGGACCTTCGGGAACGGGCTGGAAATAAGGTGTTTCCGTCTGGATATGCCCGAGATAGATCTGCGCCAGGTGTCAACAGGTATGTAAGACAAGGAACCTATTCATCGCAACCTGTGAATCACTCACATCCTTGGCTCCGTACAGTTGGTACTGATACATAACGGTGTGTTCGGACCCCGTCCCGTAGAACCACGAGGGCCCTTCCGACTCTATCAAGGTCCCGCGAGCAGCGTAGAGACTGACCTGATTGATGAGTTTGTCGGGACTATCACTAACGACCAGGTCGTTGTCACTGATGGGTACATCGGTTAGTACATAACAATTTCTTCCACGTGGACCACGACGACGAGACGAATCGGAAGACAAGGGGTGGGGGTTCCAGAACGTACTGATCAGCCAACCATATCCACACATTTTCGAAATACCCCGAGGCCTGAGGAGTAACGTGGAATAGCAGCGAGGCGCAGATACAAGCTTCGCTAAACTCGAACTTGGGGCATGTGGCAACATCAAGGTCGGACCCGGCAGCGCCGCCCACTCGAACGTGGGAATCCCACATGGCGGCCGCACCCTGGCTGCTTTCATGGACGTTCCATTCCAGCACGATGGCGCCGGCAGTAGCTCCCTGAACGGTGAACATCATGTCACTGATCTCCATAGTGCCCACATCACCCTTCATCCCGACTTGGACGACTACACGCGGGTTAAAGATGTCGCTGAAATAAGCGCCGGCTCCTTGAATCTGGGACCAGCTTGAGCCAACGACTCTGGAACCCGTCGGGATGAGAACAGTGGAGCCAACGCGATAAATACCTGCGGGGAAAAAGGCAATCTGGCCCGCTTCTTTGGCTTTCTGGAGGAATGCGTTGATGGCGTCGGTGTTATCGCCGGTCCCGTCATTCTGACAGCCATGATCGGTTGCAATGCGGAACTGGGCCACTCTGAAGTCGTCGTACTGCGGTCTTGACCGGTAGAATAGCTTACCGCCATCGTCGAGAAGCCGTGACGACTTCTTCGGTGCCGCCACAGGCCCTGACGTGTAGGTACCCTCATAGCCATCGTAGCGCTTACCGATAGCCCAGAGGTCCACATGGTTAGATGAACCGAGGATGACCTCCCCGTTGGCATCGCGGACCGTGGTGGCAACATTGCTCATTTCCAAGTTGTCGATGACAATGTTGGGAGAGTTTCCGCCCGAGTGGGTTAAGACGCCAGTGGGACAATTGGTGATCTTGGAATCTGTGCGTTTGCTCGTACCAAGGTCAGAAGCCAGCCATGTGCAGGGCCCGAATTACAGGCCGTTCCCACGTCAACTCACCGACGATGGAGATAGACCCAACACCCTGGCCATCAATACCTCCGATGCCACTGATATTGAAGCCGATAGCACCTCCGTCAATCTCAACACGCTGCCAATTGAAGCCCCAGTCCCAAATCATCTGGATGGCGGTGAGGCAATTGTAAAACTTGAGATTGATTACCGTATACTGCTGGGATCCTATCGGCATGGAGTGTTAGCACGGCCGGCCTGGGAGCCGTTTTCTGAGGAGACTAGTAATAATCTTACCAGCACGCCAGCCGATACTGCCGCCTCTGAAGACCAAATCCGAGACAAATCCGCCGCTGCCGTTCTCCATGAAGATACCGACGTGGGTGACCATATCATCGTCTCCAGCTTCCGGCATCTCAAAGACGAGGTTCTGAAGTGAGCACGCCTGCGACACCTGCCAATGGATCCCCGTTGGCACGAGGGGCTGGTCGTTATCAGCCGTGCTCAAAGGCATCTTCCTTAGGTCGAAGCGGAAGTTTCGAATCTGGCGGAAGAATTGGTTCTGGTTGATAAACCAATTAGCTCCATTTCCACCGGGGATGTACGGATCTGTGTCGATGAGAGCGATGCCCTCAAAAGAATCACACCCTAAAATGGTGGGAGGATCCAGAGCATCGCCGATGAACTGTGTATAGTACAACTGAATGATCGGCCGGCAGATTTTGTATACACCAGGCTGCAGCACGTCAGTAAACCAATTTATCTCACGGATGCTCTCCGCTCAGATTTACTCACCGGGAAGTAGATGATAGCTCCTTGGGTGAACGTGTTCCCGCATTCTAGGCCACACCGGTTGCCATCTTCGACCGCGGCATTGATGGCTTCCGTATCATCGGCTTCGCCATCACCAACGGCACCATAGTCTTTGACATCCCTGTAAAACTGGTAGCTGCTGCCGGCGATGGGTTGTTTTCCGTGCCTCGAAAGTTCTGGCAGCCAGTACCCCGTAGAAGCAGCCGCTGCGATGGTGAGAGACTCAAAGGAAAGAGAGAAGACGTTAAGATTGCCATCAATCAGGGTATGGTTGTACATCGTGGTGTTGCGAATGGAGGCTGGGGGATGCGGCTTGGACATGTACGATTCGAAGCTTCCGGATTCAAGCCAGACAGCCCCATGTTGTTCCCCTGATAATAGTGGGTTAGTACGTTTGTAGCCTCGTTTATACAGCAGTGAGTAAATTTCCTACCTTTGTCAGGCGCGGCATTATAGTAATTGTTCTGGTTGTCAACCATATAATACGGGTTTGGCTGGAAGAGCAGAAGCAGGTTAACAATCTACCGATTCAATCATCATGGAACGCGGGCTCCTCCCCCTACGTACTTGTGGCCCATACTCGGGGATTTGCGGGTAATCGGTGGGGATGTAAAACAGCTCCGGTAACGCTTCTATGACGGGCAGAACGCCCAGGAATAATAGCACCCACCACATGACGAACGAGACGATCGCGTGATGGTTTAGTCTCAGGGAGGTTGAGAGATGGGCAGACACTCCGAAAGAATTAGGATTTCCTCTCGAAAAAGACACTGGATTTTATGAAGATAAAAGTGCCACCGGCCCCCTTCCCTCTTGACCGGATGAACCAACATCATCCTCCTCGGCCTTTTTGCGGCGCGATATCTTGTGCCGCAGGCGCCGGGGAAAGTAGCTTCGAGCCAGCGAATCCGGCGAACTTCTGAGATAGCCAGAAAAACATTTTAAAAAATCTGCCCCGTCATATTCAGTAGGTAGGAGTCTATGCCTCGGGGTATTACTTTTCCATGCCTGCTCCTCATCCGGGCCTTCTTATTGGAAGATCATATTTTCGTGTCGAAAGACGGTTATTAGTGTAATAGGGATAGATTTGGTTCATACAATGACGGTTAGATAGAAAATGGCAGGCGATGCCGGTCAAGAAGACTGTGATATAGCCCCTGGATACTCGAGGCATCTATCACCACCCGCCCGCTCGCTCAAATACAGGAACGGGACATTAGCTGAAATCCTCCACCATCCTTCGTGCGCGAGAAGACGCCTTATGCGCGCCTGGGACTTTTGTCGTAACAATATAAAATATATGGGGGGTCCTGGGCCTCAATAATATTGAGTAACGACCAACACAGACTATCAACTCCCAACCCCTGCAGAGAGCTAAGTATAGATGGTTGGTGGATTGCGGTAACTTGGTTCCGGTAATACATCTAGGACCGGTAGGATTCTATCTTGTATAACCTTCAGACGGAGGCGTGGCGTAACTTAGGATTATATAGCACGAACTCCCTGCGATCGAGGCCGTTTCATGGGCCGTCGCTCGAGCAAAGAGAACCTACCTTCCAATCCAGCGCCGGCCCTTCGTTTGCACCTATTTTGCCATCTTGCCATCTTTCCAATTAACTAAGACAATACCATGTTCTCTTCCGCCGTCGTCAAGCTCGCAGCGCTGCTGTTGACCGCCGGCATCGTCCTCTGTCAGGATCACAAGATCGTCCGCAGAGCCTGCTACGACGAAACTGAGTCTCTCCATTGTTATAATGGAGCATCTGACACCCCACAGGAAGTCGATCCTGAAGATGTAGCTTACATCGCGGGCTATCTACGTGCCTACGGCCGCGAGACGCGTGCCGGCCGTTGTAAGTTTCCATTCTGGTAGAGGTCCGCGGGAGTCGTCCGCCGAAAACAACTGCTGCTAACACAAGCTAAAATGACAGTGTTGACCATGACTGCTGATGATGCACCCGATTGCGGGGAATGGTCGCTCTTCTCCCGAGGAACGGCCATGGCCGTGGCGAAGAAGATCGATATGACCTTCGACTCGGCAGTCTTGTTTGAGGAGATCGCCAACACTATCGACGGGGGCACCGGTTTGATCAAGGTGAATGGCCTCCATAGATGTGGAGCTGATGGCGGGTCTTTCGGTGTCCAAGTCAACGAAACAGCCGACGCCTACAGCTCGGCCGCCTACGTGGAGGCCGGTTATAAGCCGGCAGGAATTATTATCAAGATCGTGGCGAACCTGTGAGGGGAGGAGATTGGAGCATCGTTGCACCAGCGGACCGTCGAATTGTGTTGGGCTGGGTTGGGGTAGTTGAAACTTGTTGAATGTGTGGACGACTTTTGGGTAATCTATGCGATAGTTTGACGCCACCAGGTGTCCTTTCCGGGTAAAAACTCGAAATATGCGTCCATCAATTGATCTATCTGTTCGTCTTCTTCCAACACACACAGATCTGCAGTAGGCAGTGAGGCACCAATTCCTCCGATGTGAACGCGGTTGGTCGACGTAAAAACCATCCTATATTCCAATAATATGGGGCTTCACAGTTGACGTTTGAGCTTTCCAGAGTCCAATGTAACGGTTGTAACCTTGGTTCATTAACATTTATTTACATCATCAAGCTATATTAAGGCAGCCGGCGAGGCAGCTAGCAAGGCAGCCAGCGTGCCCCATGCCACTCTCACCCAAAGAGCCCCCCCTCAAGTCCTCGACCCTGTGCCGTGGCGGAGGCATAGATTAGATTGCTGGGCAATATCAAATGCTGGACTTCGCATGACCTTGGACGAGTTGTTTATTTCCGCTTTGAGTAACACTACGCTTTTCATCTCGTCTCTGGCCGCCTGCCTATGACACGACAAAAATCCCGACTTAGTCCTTTTGTGTAATCAATTTAGACTGGTTTCTGAATCGGTGGCGTGATACGAAATTTGAAGGCCGCGACTTCTTATCTTTCACCCGCAGTTGACTACGCATGGTCAACGATCATCCATCCTCCTACTTTCCGCAGAACCACCATTCTCTCAAACCCCCAAGGTCTACCCCGCCCTCAGCCCTTCTCGGTGTACGGCCTTTTTCCTTTCTTCCCTTTTCTGTCCTGTTCCGTTTGAGGAACCAACTCTTAACCTAATTTCGAAGAATTTTGGACACCCCACCTCACACAGTCCCGCGTTATGCAGTCCACAACGATCGCCACAACCAGCCCGCGGTCCTTCGTCTTCTATATTGTTGCTGATGTGGGCCTGCCAGGGACCGCCGAGAGCTACCGACCACTCGCCGTGACCTACCGCCAAGGCCATGGCCCCGGGCCTTGCCGCAATCGCTCCCACTGCGACCAACGAGTCTACCACGTATTGGAAGATTGCGCCCGCATCCTCAACATCCTAACCGAGCCGACCAATCGTGTCGCCCTCGAAGCCGAGTTAAACCTCGCCCTTGCCTGGTATCAAGGGGCTCGTTACTCGGAACCGGACCGCGTCGAGATCCCCGACACCCCGCAACAGCCCGGGTACGACTTTTCCCTCTGCAGGAACGCGAGGGAGCAGAAACCAGGAAAGCCCGAAAGGCCCGAGTTGCCGTGGGCCGATGGCCGCCGTGAGTTCCCTTTCGTTTCCACGTGTCTGCGCCTAGCTCTGAATCGTGATGGCGTTTACGGCACACGCCTGGGCGACGTCCAAGAACAGCCCCTGGGGACAACGTTTCGCGGCGACAAGCTGGAGTACGGAATCGTCGTCATGGACATTTCGGATCTAGACAGCATAGGGTACGGTATCATCGGCTTTCAAATCAACTACGAAGCCGACATGTATCTGCTGGAGACTTTGTCCTGGGACTGCACGCAAAGCTCTGAGCCGGGCCGAGGTCCGATTCCTCAACTAGAGAAGTCGCGCTCTCGTGTGCCATTATCCGCGACCAGGTACATGAAAAAGTATAACCTTTATAACGTAACGGATGCCGCCCAGCAGTTGAAGAAGCATCCTGTGATTAAAACAAAAACTGTGAACCGTGAGCCTTAGTTCCTCTCCTCCTCCGACTTGCCAAATCTTGAGATACTGACTTGCTCATACAATCAACAGATATCTGGCCCGCGTCTAACCAGAGCCCTGTTGAACATCGCGGTACTAGAGCTACCAACGCTGTGTCCACTAGTGTCAACCAAGACACCGTCCTCGATCAGACGATATCGCGCATGATTGAAGATGCTGCGAGCGACAACGGATTAGATGTCGAGACCTATCGAGATTCCATCAACATTCCAGGATTCCAGACCCGCCTACTTGCCCAACTCAGGAACGATCCAAATAGATTGAGGGGCCATTCCGAGGCCATTGCCCGGCTCCTCCGGCTAGCCTACCTAGGACACTCGCATCTCAACTGGGTTGCATATATGGGTCTGACGTATGACAACATCGCCGCGGCTCTCGAATCCAACGAGCTGCAAGACGCGCGTGCTTTAAGTATCTGCATCGACGACGTAAATGACTCTCCCACACCGCTCTTCGAGATTCTGGCACGGTGTGAAACGATCCAGGATCTTTGTTTTCTCCAGGGACCGGCGCGGACTAATGACAACAAGTCGTCGCAGCTTTTCTCGCTCATCTGTGCATCGCCACACGCGGCGAGCCTACTCGAGTCCAAAAACATAACCCTGACGTGTGCGTTCTCCGCACCTCTGTGCAGGAAAGTCTGGTTACCGAGGCCGATTAACGGCGGAGTGGAGAGCTACGCATCACTGGTTCGTGCCTTTCCCGTGCAGCACATGTTTCTGAGACAGCAGTTTGTAGGCGACGCGAAAGATGATGGTGAGGACGATGTGAAGATATTTCGGCCCTGCCACTTCTTCCTCGGCGACGCCCTTCTCAAGCCACAACGATTCGTCGCTGGGTTCTTCCAGTACTGCCTCGCGATACTCTCTGATCGATTCTTGTTCAGCTTCGCGGACGCTTGTTCGAGTGTGCCATCCCCCAAGAATGAATGTTCTGGGCGAACAGTCAGCCCGATACCAGCCGAAAACCTCGCCATCCCCGAATGGTGTGCTATTTCCTCAACTCCAGCTACGGAAACGCAAGTCGAATGCTGGCCCATGGTCCGCGTCTTCCAACCCAACAGCTGGGTGCTACTAGTCTCGCACGAATGGCGCACGACTCCTGAGACGAGCCGCGAACGAGCCGAGCTTGTATCCTTGGGCTTATCGACGGACTCGGCACACGGTATTCCCCTTGTGCGGTATGCATTCGCCCGCACGCGGAAGCATATAGACTTGCTTGATATGGGAAGCTTGAGTTTGGAGGCGGTAGTTCAGCCCGAATATTTCGAAGTTGTTGGGGGCGTGAAGGAGTTTCTCCGTGAGACGGAATCCGAGTTCGATGAACAGCTGGTGGATGCCTGCTTCAAACACGTGGTGGGTGTCTTTGGGGAAAGGTGGCGGCGGCTAGCGCTAGGGTCGGATACGGATTTCATCTTGCTGCTTGACGAAAGCACCGCACGGATGGTTCTCCTAGATTTCCTAAAGGATTCAGCCTTTGTGCGAGAGAACTTGAAAATAGCAATGCAGGATGTGCCTGAAGGTAAGCTTCCCACCCCCATATGTCTAAAAGAGGCCGCACATACCATACCCGAAACGAAATCCAATGCAATTGGTATTCTCCTTGTCCCTTTGCTAATTGCTGCACTCTGTAGAGCGGAACTGGTACCCGGAACTTTTTACAGAACCGTCTAGGTATAACCTCAGGAGGAGCCAACAGCGGATCGCCCAATCAATTAGATCGGCGACTCGGGATAGCAGGGTCTTCAGGTCTCTTTCAGACCCGGATGTTCGGAGCCAGATACCGCTAGGAACTGAGCGACAATTGACGCCGCCCCAGGACGATGAGGATTTTGAACTATGATAGCAAAACTCAATCTGACCAATCTGTACGGCTTCGCAATGACGTCGGTGACAACCTCGGTACAATCCCTTTAAAGGATCAATGGCGCACAACGTAGCAAGATTTGGGTGTCACCGCTTCTACTCGGAGAAAATGCTCTTGGGTCAGGCGAGCTGAAAATAGCCTCAAGGCATATTCGGAGGCCAGAGTATATCGCGCCTCGCTTTGTGGGGGACTGCAGTGGTATACTGTCACGATAAGGAACGTAAGCATCCTGACGGACGAGACGGCCAACAGAGAAGAAATCCAGAAAGGGCAGGTTGGATCATTTTCCAACCGGGTTTCGGGGCGGATTCTCGGCTGGATGTCGATGTTGCTCCGAATCCTTAGGATTTTGACAAATCAGCGCCGACTACGAAGTACATTGGCCCGAATCCTCCAGGTTCTGACAAATATGGACTCGAGATTTCAGCCAAACACGAAAAGTCATGTATACGGTACGCTTCTGTCAACTGACGGATGAGTATGGCGCAAGCCGCAGCTTACCCTATGGGCCGTATTCCATGTAGATATCCACCTGGCAGCATATTCATGGAATGGATTTGTCTCACAGGATAAATTACTGAAATCATTTGTTGCCTCGGACTATGCGGTCACCTTGTTAAATACCGAAAGCCCTGACCTCTGGAGTCTGGAGGGAACTGGAAACGACCAAGCAACCACCCCCAATTTAACATCCATCCACACCTGCGCATCTCTAACAACGACTCAACTTTCATCATGGTTCAGACACAGAAAGCCTTGCTGGTGACAGAGATCGGCAAACCAGTTGTCCTTGTCACCGACCGGTCCATCCCAGAGCCTCGTCAAAACCAGATTCAGCTAAAGGTCGCTGTGGCTGGACTCAATCCCCATGACCAAAAGTCCCGAGATCGGGGTCTCATCATTGACCAGAATCTCCCGGCCATCCTCACCCACGATGTAGTCGGTGTGGTCACAAAACTCGGCCCGGGCGTGACTGGCGTTCATGTTGGAGATCGCGTCATGGTCCAGGCCGGTATCTCCAATTACGATTGGACCCAAAATGGCCTTCAGGAGTACAGTCTAGCCGATGTTGGTGCCTTCGCAAAGATTCCCGACTCTATAACGAATGACGATGCTGTCACGATTCCGTGCAACGTCGTTGCGCCTATCGTAGCCATCTTCCACCTACTACAGATCCCCGCTCCGTGGGCTCCCGAGGCCAGGAGTTTCGATTATGGAGCGACGACGCTCCTGATCGTCGGTGGCGGCTCCGACTGCGGCAAATTCAGTGTTCAGCTTGCCAAAATCGCGGGCATCGGTAGGATCGTCGTTGTCGGCGGCGACGAGGACGAGCTCAAGACCTTCGGAGCCACTCACGTCCTCGACCGCCACGGCGGGTACGATGCCGTGCTTGCCCAGATCAGGGATGTAGTCGGTGACGACTTGATCTACGCATTTGACACCGTTAACCCTCCGGAGGGCCAACTTCTCGCGTTGAATGCCCTGTCTAGCTACAAGAAGGGCACACTAGCTCGGCTTATTCCAAGACAGCCCGTTGATGAATCTAGGGTTATCGGGAAGAATGCTGGTTTCGAAGTGAAGGATACGTTTGGTAGTTCGCATGCCTTTCCAGCACTAGTTGGACCTTTCTGGGAATGCCTTCCTGAGTATCTTGTATCCGCGAAGATCAAGCCGCTCAAATATACTGTGAAACACGGGCTCACTGCTGAGAACGTCAATGAGGTACTCGACGCCTACCGGGATGGCAAGCGGGTGACCAAGACACATATTCATCTCTAGAGTGAGGGCTATCTAGGCCCATCTCATGTTCACTGTGTCCCTCCTACCTTGATCCCCCTAGCTACTATATTGCTACGGCACAAATATCCAGCGCACCCTCTAGGTTGCAGCCTAGCGGTATAAGGTGGTGGTATAACGGACGAGAGGAGATAGGATATAGACCATAATCAAGGCGCTGATTATAATGATCGGAGTGATTTAGTGATTTAACACTAGTAGAATATAACACGTCCACTTCTCTCTACACGGCTATGTTTGAGGAGAGTGGCTTTTTAGTGATCAATATTAAGGTATAGAGCTTTACTGATACAGAGCGGCAAAGGCACAGCGCAATGAGAGCAATTCACCTCCGCTTCGTTTTGTGGTTTCCCTGTTTTCATATGTCTAATCTGCTCATATTTCATAAAACGGATCCCCAATCAGCCATTCAACGTCGCCAACGGAACCAGAGTCGCAGGGAATGACATTATTTTGATCAGTAATAATATGATGTAAAGCGGATGGAGAACCCTTGATGTACAATTCGGTGATAGGATGGTTCTAAAACCAGTGCCATCCACAATATAGACACCGAAACTGGAGGCTTCCCTGGCAGTTCATAGAAGAACTTCGTTCACACCCGAAGTACACTAAGTTCCTCGTTAAGTTTCTAGACATGGCACAACAAGAGATCCTAATCGTCGAGAATGAGACCCAGAACCCTCAGATAATCAACGTTAGCTAAAGGCTTGTTTTCTATTTCTGATATAATCTCCCGAACTGTCAAGTTACCGCGGCGCCTAACCAATGGAGGTAACTCTCATCACATCCCAAAGCATTCTTGAAGATGGTAACTTGAAACGGGATGGGTAATCTCCCCATAGAACAGCGGCGTCTGAATGTCCGCATCAATACAACTTTTGTACTGCCATCCTCGGGTGTGCCCGGCTGTCGGAATAATATAAAGCGGAGTGGGAATGTCGCAATACTGCAGAGGAATACAAAACAGGTTGTTCAGGTGCAAGGTGCATCTTCTGCAACCTGGCCATGCAGCAAGGAGAGGGGACCTTGAAGCAGTTAGCCATGCCAAACCAAACCTCACGTGCACCCTGTCTAATATTATTCTTGGGCGTTTGATGCCCAGCTTCCACCCTGATAGTTGGGTGCTTTGAAGAAGAAAACGTGAGGAGTAGGTTAGCAGCTTCATTCACCAGCTCTAGTTTCTTAATGTAGCAAAGGTACTTACTTTATGATCATATTTACTTCCAAGGACTAAGGGGTGCACAGAATTTTGAAAAATTAAGAGCTGGGCTTTCTTGAACTGCAAACCAGTGACGGGTTCATGCTTCGACCAGTTAGAAGAGGCCAGAGAACCTTGTATCCTAGGAATCCGTGCAGCGCAGCAAGATAAAGGCAGTGCAGCTAAACTGCTAAAGAAAGGAAAGCCATCACCCGATCGCAAGATTGCACCGCTTCAAACAAACGAACAGATTAGGAAGTAGAGCCAAATCCTCCAGGGGTGGCTAACCTTTCTCTCCATCAAACACACACCAGAAAAGAAGAAAAACAAAAACCCACAAAATACTCTACAAAATCCCTTTCCTCCCCAACACACATCTCTCCTCAACTCCATATTCTTTCCCCATCTCCCACTCTTCCAACCCTAATATCTCGATTCCTCTCCAATCTACCAGATCTACGGCTTCATCGTGGATTTTTAGGCCGCCCGAAATGGCCCCTATTGCCTCGGCCTCGACCTCCGATGAGGCCAGGAAAGGGCTTCTTGCCTGGTATGACTCGTTGCGTCCGCTCAAGGTCGATATCGTGGGCGACTTTGCTGGAAAGGAGCTGTTCTCCGTCCATGGCGATTCCGTGCTTCTTTACTGCATTTCCAAAGCAGTGGTCGACTATGACAGTACGTCGTTCTTGTCCCCCTCTTCCGTCCATCCTCCCATTGCTTCTCTGCATCTCGAACCCAGATATTGTTATTTTCAGGCACATGTACTGACCACAATGACCTCCGCAGATGGATTCCAGCTGCTTCACGCCATCCACGCCGTCGAAAATTTCCTCGAGAATCTCAAGAGACGAGGCTGCAAGTTCCATGTCGTTTGGTTCGCCGCCCACGAAGACCTCTGCGTCCCAAACACCGATAACGCTCCCGAGCCGTACCTCCTCACCCGCGCAATCCTTATCGAACAACTTTTGCATCATGACAAGGTTTCTGGCGAAGGCAAAATGTGCTTCCAGTTCCCGAGCATGGAGAGCCCCGAGTATGAGGAATATCTCAGAGAGTACGCGATCCACTTCTTCATGAGTCTCGACGCGTGCACTTGGTTTGAGGGAAAAACTAGCCCCAAGAGTCTCTACTATCTGGATATCGCGTACAAACTGGGCTCTCGCGGGTATAGCGTAGCGTTCCTGGATGACGTGGAATTTGTGAGCTCAAAGGTATTGTTTCTATTCTAATATCCCATCGCCTCTCTTTGCTCGTCATGTCGTCCCGCTCACGACTTGTTTGTGATCCTAGGTCTATACTACAGTCATCTCTCCCTCCACGAATGACTGGAGCGAGTATTCGCTCCCAGACGATGCCGTCACGGTGCGGACCTTATTCAAGCCGCTCCCTTATTTCGGGGAGGACCGTTGCCCATCCACCGATGATGATGTCCCAATCACCGCGAGGGACAGGTTGGCACTGACGGTTTTGTACAATATCCTTGAGGATAAGCCGGACGCCTCTGTCAAAAGCTGCCTCGCCGCGTACATTGTCCACCTCGTTCTATTGGCAGAGATTGACCTTGGCGACCGGGCCCTCCACGTTACCGAACTAAACCCAGATTTAGACACGCTCTACCACGATTTCGTCAGGGCCTTCAGTCGGATTTGCATCTCCGTCCTGGAGCAGGAGGTCTTGTCGCCACGCCTAGCATGGGATATTGCAGACCTCATCGACGGTCGTGTCCTTCGCCGTGTTCTCAAAAACATGGACTCCCTGCGGCTGCATCAAGATGTCATCACGCGCATCGAAGTCAATATTCGACGCCTCCACGAATATTCTGGGATCGACCTCTCGAGCCACGTCTCGGGACTTTCGGTAGAAAGCGGATGCCCTCAGCCCGTACCTTCCCCGGACCGTCAGAAGCGGTCTGTTTTACCTTTCCATCACCCGGTTCTCGACGGACTTCTCGAGGACGTCGAGGTTACCACGGTCGACCCCCCAGCTCTCGAGAGCAGGAACAGGGCCTTCAAAGACCTTACCCACTGGCACAACGCAAAGTTATCGGTCGATCCGAAGCGAATGCCTTTGAAGAAATTGGGTTTCTTCGCTCACAAACGGAACCAAAAGCACATGGCCGACACCATTGCCTACGCTGCGAGCCTCACGAACTCTGCCGGCAAAGGCATCACACCCGAGATCATTGTCACGTCCCAACCCGTCTCTCAGAAGGCTGCAAAAGCTTGGTCGCGCAAGTCGAAGCAGTCGACATCCAAGCTCGTGGTGGGCGGCCGTCAAAATGCCCTGGCAGGAGCGCGGAAAATCCAGGAAGAAAAGCTAAAGGTGAAGGCTGATGGGGCTCTCCTGGCGTGGAAGAGTCGCTGCTCGGAGTTCGAGATGGAAAGTGACCTTGTCAAGAAGTTTCTCAAACTATCTCGGTATTTGAACAATTTGTCGGCCGCTGATCATGGAACTGTGGGTGGAGAGGCTGCTCTTTATGCCTGCAATATCCTCGCCAGGATTCAGATGAAACAGAGCCGAGGAAAAAATGACAAGCGGTCTAATGGTATATTGTTCCCATGATTGCTACCCACATCCGATACACTTTTGTAGTTGCTGATGAATTGCCATAGACTTAGGCCTCGATACGCTTGCGCTCATCTGGAAAACTGTTACCAGCCTCAAGGCTACATCGCTTTCTCCCACTGTCGCCAGCCAGTTGACATCCATGGCCAAAGCCGCCGGTCTTCAACTAATAGCCTTCTCGGGAGACGCCTCTCACGAGCGCCCGCTGCCATTCCCACGATTAAAGGAGCTCCCCAAGCTAGATGGAAGCCTCGATCCAATCGAATTCCAACTTCAATTCTGTGGTCCCTACCTCGATCGGGGCTTCGATCCCACACCTGATCCTCGGGTCCGATTCCATCCGGACGCATGGCAGCGACAGGTCTTGGATGCCATTGATGCAAACAAGAGCCTCCTCGTTATCGCTCCCACCTCATCTGGCAAGACCTTCATATCGTTTTATGCGATGAAGAAGATTATGCAGTCGAGCGATGACGACGTCCTCGTCTACGTCGCGCCTACAAAAGCGCTCGTCAACCAAATCGCCGCCGAGATCCAGGCCGAGTTCACAAAGTCGTACAAGCATAATACGCGATGTGTTTGGGCTATTCACACCAGAGACTATCGCGTGAACAATCCCACGAATTGTCAGATCCTCGTTACTGTTCCGCATATCCTACAAATTATGCTCATGGCGCCCACTAATTCCAAATCGAAAGACTCCTGGTCCCGCCGGGTCAAGAGAATTATCTTCGACGAGGTTCATTGCATTGGCCAAGCGGATGACGGTGTTATCTGGGAGCAACTACTCCTCCTCGCTCCCTGCCCCATCATTTCTCTCTCAGCCACCATCGGTAATCCCCATGAGTTCAAGAGTTGGCTGGAGGGTGCTCAGAAGGCCAAGGGGTTTAATCTGGAGATGGTTGTCCACTCTTCTCGGTACTCTGACTTGCGAAAGTTCATCTACTTCCCTCCCAAAAAGTACTTATTTTCCGGTCTTAAGCCTTGCAATCTCCTCCCTGTTCCGGGTCTTGATGCCAATGCGGATGGAGGAGCTAGGCAGAACTGCTCCAGGTTCGCTTCTATTCACCCAGTCGCCAGCTTGACCAACCGGTATGTTTGGCTTTCTTTTTCTTCCAATCCTTTCATGAATCGCACTCATCGCTGTTTGTGTCTAATATATCCTAGGAGCCGTGAGAATCTAGACGACATCGCCCTCGAACCGCGAGACTGTCTGACGCTCTGGAAATGCTTAATCCAGCATCAAACAAACAAATACCCGATTTCGGACGCTCTGAGCCCTCGCAATTTCCTTAAGGAGGTCGCCAAGAAATCCGACGTGGTGAAATGGGAGGCGGCCCTGAAAGATGTGCTCAAAGCCTGGATGCTAGATACCGATTCCCCATTCTCTGCTGTGCAGCAGACGCTACGGTCTACGGTTTCTCAAGCGTCTAAACTGCCCACATTTTATGAGACCGATGACGAGTCAGACTTTAATCTCCCCGTGTCTGTCGATGGTAGCCTTCTCACGTCCGTTGCTTTTCCACTCGTCAGTGACCTTCACAACAATGGGGCTCTTCCGGCCTTGCTGTTCAACTACGATCGCCTTTATTGCGAGAAGACTGCGTTCTCTCTCCTACGTCGCCTGGAATTGGCTGAGAAGAAATGGAAGGAAGAGAGTCTCGAATGGAAACAGAAGATGGCTGAATACCACAAGTGGAAGAGGACTGCTGCCCGCAAGACCAACGTCGCACCAAAGATGGAAGAAGGCATGTCCAAGATGGATGCCATACGAGCGGAGGCAAGCAGGGAAGCTCATCCGATGCAAAGCTTCGATGTGAATGCACCCGTCCATCTATTTTCATTTGCTGATCATTCCAAACTTCTTCCATCCGAGCTGGAACAGCACATCAGGTCTCTCTCCGACTCCAATTTGAAGCCGGGACTGATTCAGGCTTTGAGGCGCGGCATCGGCGTGCACCATGCCGGTATGAATCGTGTCTATCGACAAGTGTAAGTTCCTTTTCATCTATTTTCCAGCACTAACGGGGACTTTACTAACTATATGCTAGTGTGGAGATTCTGTTTCGAAGAGGATTCCTGACCGTCGTCATTGCCACCGGGACTTTGGCTCTGGGCATCAACATGCCGTGCAAGACTGTCGTATTTTTAGGAGACTCTGTCTACCTCACCACTCTCAATTACCAACAAGGAGCTGGCCGAGCTGGTCGCCGGACCTTCGACCTCCTTGGGAACGTCGTTTTTGCCGGCATGAAACCTGAGCGCGCGTACGAAATCATGTCGTCGAGACTTCCAGACCTCCAAGGTCACTTCCCCCTCTCCACAACTCTAATGCTTCGTATACTCGGGCTCTTGCACCACACGGAGAACTCGCAATACGCAATCGACGCGGTTCAATCTATGCTTTCCCAAACACGTCTCTATCTTGGCGGCCCTGAGAGCCAGATGGCCATCAAACATCACGTCCGGTTCTCCATCGAGTACCTTCGAAGGCAGCAGCTTCTTTCGCAAGAGGGCACGCCATTGAATTTTGCGGGCCTGGTGGGACACTTGTACTTCACCGAGAACGCCGTCTTTGCGTTCCATTCCCTGCTCAAGGAAGGTTACTTCAACAGACTTTGCAGGGATATCCACCGGAATCCCAGCAAGGTGCTCTTGGACTTGATTCTAGTTCTGTGCCATTTGTTCTGCCGGTTTCCCCTCAGGAACTACAACGACCAGAAATTTCTCGATGAAGTTGTCCATCCTTCGACATCTATTGTGATTCTTCCGCCGCTGCCAATTGAGGCAGAAGGTATCCTATGCCAGCATAACGAAGACACGCTCGACATCTTCCGAACATACGTCGAGACTTATATTCACCAGCACCTGAGCGGTGTATCTGATGACACTTTACCCTTGACCAAGAGAAAGTTCAGCTCTCAGGGAAAGCACAGTCAACAGATCAGTTTCGCTCTCGAATGTTTGCCTCCCACCAAGCTCCGATCACCATTCTCTGCCCTCTCGGGATTCACCGACGAGTTTAAGTCAATTCACGAACTCTGCACTACCGTCCGCGGCGATGTATTCCTTGAGGAATCAGCTGTGCCCTACATCCCGATCTACCCATATGATACGAATGGGGTCCCGTGGAACGCATACATCTACGACTTCTTTAAGCATGGCAACATGAAAGCCCTTGTCGATGACAACAAGATCAAGGGCGGGGATATTTGGTTCCACCTCAAGGACTTTTCTCTCGTCCTATCGACCATCACGGCAAGCCTCTCCAACTTCTTCGGTGAGGAAATTGTCGACGACGCTGCGATGATAGACATTCAGGATGTTGGCAGTACCATGGGAGATGAGTCTGGCAACTCTGATGATCCGCATGGCAGCACAGCGGCCACTCGAGGCAAGTCCACGGCCTCGAGTTCCAAGGCGAAGGTGCGGGACACAGCGGTTCCGGACAGTTGGGAGGATGATATTGGCTCTAGTTCAGAGGCAGGAGACGATTCCTTCCTTGATAACGAGTCGAGCAGTTATGAGGGTCAACGGGGTGGTGAGGAAAAAGAGCTCCAGCTTGTTCTCCTAGCTTTTCAGCGTCTGAAGGATGAGTTTGAGGTCAAGTTCAGAAAGGTTTGGGCTTAATCAAACGACGGGATGCGATCGCAGCCTTCTTTGCTCGACCACGCATTTGATGGAAACATTAAGCGGTGGTTGGAGCCATTTCAAACTGTTTGAGAGTGTGTTGAACTACCTAACTGATGCACAGAGGCAGGGAGTTTCCTACCCAAGACAGGCATTATCATTATTACGAATACAAATAATACAACCCATCGAGTTTAACTGGGGACTTTTCCACTCAATTTCACGTGAAGCCTGGTGAATATGTGCCACTGAAGCGTGAAATGAACATCTGATAGATTGGTGAAGTCCGCAGCCAAGACTTCACAATTGATGAAAATTCAAACTGATTTTCTTTCATAGCCTTCCGGGGCGCAGGCGAGCGAGAGAAATTCTGAAAAGGCTGGATTATATTCTGAGCGATGATAACGACGAAAGCTACTGGCTTCCAACTGTCTCGAGGCGAGAAATGCCCTAGGGGTTCCACGGTGCCCTCCCAGGTTGCATAGAACTAATGGATGTACGTTTACAGCAACCCTGCGCCGTCGATTTTGTCCCAGGAAATGGGCAATTATGATCGGTCAGATTCCCAAATCCTGGCCGTGCCTACTAGAGAACAAGGGAGCCATTGTCGCTAACATTTTTCCTCATAGGTGGTAGGTAATATACACCAGAATTGAGAAGATCCATTAGCCACCCTCACTAACATGCGAAGGCATCACAATCCAGGATGTAAGTCCTCCATAACACACTATTCCCTGACTAAATCGGATGTAGGCTAACATGCAGCAGTACGTGAGTTGAATGGGACTCCAAAATAAGTCGAGAGTCATTGAAATACTAACCATGGTCTATACCGAGTATCAAACGTATTGGGAGTGTGGTGACAGAGTGGAGTGTGAGACAGTGGCTAAAATGCGCAGGTAGGTTACCATACTTTTTGTGCTGCTCCCTAAGGCTTGCAGATAATCTAGCCACTGCTTCTGTGACAAGCAACTAGGCCGCTTTCATTGGCGATCCCAACTTCTCACGGGTTGTCGTAGACACGTCTCAAGGCGAGAAGATTTTTCGCTATCAGAACTTCTACCGCTCGTATTCCAGACTTCCTTTTACCAACTAGATTGACCGACCCTTGGGCATCGACAGGTTGCAGAGTTGGCTCTTGCGGGCCATGAGAGCCAAAGGCAGTTTCGGTGTGCTTGAAGACCCTAAATCTAAAGGGCTACTTCGTCGAATTAGGCAGAGTAACTCTCATGAGGTAGATGCGCTGATTTCGGCGAGGAAGTGAGTCCCAGTACACTGAGGTGGAGATGTCTGATGTGACTGCTGGGTAAAGAAGGGCATTCCAGGACGTCTCGCCTTTTTTTCCCTAGCGTTTATTGCATGTCCCCTTCCTTCTAGCTTTGTAAACGAGAACAATAATCCTCCATTTAAGGGGTGGGATGTGATGTAGTTGTCACCGTCCTGGCCCGACGACGTCGTCTCATGGCCCTTCTCCCCTTTCCGTTAGGGCGTACTACTTCGCCTAAATGATCTTCTTCTGGTCCCTGCCCCCGCCAAACAGGAAGAGGCTGGAGAAACTTGACCAGGAGGCCAGGTAGCTGGGGGTAGTATGGGAACCGGAACCTAGGCCAGTTCAAACGTTGACATTCCACCTCGATCGGTATGAGAAACGGACACTCTGGATCCTCATCGCGGATTACAAACCATTCCCACCGCATGGTACCAAAGTGATGTTCTCGGGTCCCAAGCCCCTTGATCCGGGGCCAGGTGTGCTTCTGTGCTCCGATGCTTCGATGCCCGCTCGGAGCCGTCTCGTCGATATTGCAGAAACACCCATCTCTGCTTATCTTGTATCCCATCGTTGAATTATCAAGGATGTATAAATGTGTAACATTTGGGAAGAGGCTGATATATTTCGGGAAGTTGTCTAACTGGCAGGATGGGTGACAGTCGGCTCCTCGGCAACGTGTCGGGCAGTGGGGAACTTGGTCGTAGACGGCCCGGTACTCGAGAAACGAGATGGCTGAAATACCAAGATGCTTGATCCCATGATAGATATAGGTACTAGGGTCACCGCTGAGATGAGCGTCGATGAACGCTTGCCTGTCCGATAGCTCAGCAGCCACCGAGATGACGTCCCTTGAGGCGTTGTAACGGAGAATCCATGGTGGCGGGGCGGGCCTCACGCATGGGGAGGGGCCGGGTGAGACTGGATACGGGTCGGGAAGATAAAATTCGAGTGTATCGGGGAAGATACGATGGGCTATTCTGCGGGATTCGCTACAGATCGCGGAAAGAGTTCGTCCACGTCGAGAGGCAACCGCCATAGGGATAACATACACGGGGTTAATGTACAGCATGCCGATGCGATGCCAGGTGGCGGGGGGCAGGGGGGCCAACGAAAGCTCATAAAGTTGACGTGGCTGCTCACCAATGAATTCCATCCAGATGGAATCCCGGAGCTCGAAAGGCAGATGGGGGAATTTATGAAAAGTTTCGGCCATGATGATGGATATTCGGCGATGCCGTGCCCACGATGTTGAGGGATTTGGAAGAACATGATCACCTGCCTAATCTTGGACTCCCGCGACCCTTTTCCATTGATTGGTCCCATCCAAGTGTCAGCAAGACAGCTAATAATAATGCTCATCCTACTCGTCTGACACCAAACATTCGCTATACACATATTTGCGTTTATATCTTTTTCCCCCCAAGTTTTATTAGGTCAGAGATAGTGCGACCCGGGCCTCGTTACCGGTACTTGCGCGTCGACAGTTACATATTTGTACGCAAAATTTGATGCTATTTACGCGAAAGAAGGGAGCTAGCAAAAGACAACTAGCCTGTGATGTTCCTCGGAATGGTAAAGAAAGATACACTTGCCTGGATCTTCTCAAGGTACAAGAGGTGATACATCTTATTCTTCATAATAAATCTTCCCTGGTGCATGTGTAGAATCGTGCACTTCACATTTTCCGTCGGGGCAAAGACTAGACGAAGGCTCGGGGTATCGTTGGGTGTCAGAGAATATTGTCCAAATTACATTGTCGGGCTGGATCCGGTTGTTTACATTAAATATACATTATACACTAATTGCCCCTGAAACCTGGGGTTGGGACCCCGTTGTCCGGCCGGTGGCTGCCATATCGACCCCAAGACCCACGCCGGCCTTCCTCTGTCTCCTCTCCCGTAGGTTAGGGTTTGGAGCGATACCCTCGAGCGTCATGTTCTGCAACCTCGGGAAGAAACCGGAGTGCCTTTTTCTCTTCCGGTCCGTTCGCGAAGGCGTGGTATCTGTGCTAATCGTCGAGGCCGTATCAGACGCTGCGTCATCCGCGCCTTCCTGCTGTTGCTGCGCTTCGGGGCTAATATTTTGGCCATTTTGACCGGGCACAATATTGGTCTGAACGGGCCCTGTCTTTTCGGTCCCTGGTGTTGAGGACTCTGTGGGGGAGGATTCGACGTCTGTCGGCTTCCGGGGATATTGAACTGCTGGCAGATACCAGGATATGGCTGCCGCGAGGAGCATGAGCGGCATGCATACGAGCAGGCGGATTCCCAGTGCCCGGGGGGTATTCTGCGTAGCTCCGATAATAGCTCGGATGGTGATAGCGCCGACTTTGCCCCCGGCCGATGCTATTCCGTAAAATGTTCCGCGATACACTGTTGGGAAGATCTCGGCTGCCAACACGAAAATCATGGTGTTGGGTCCCACGTTGTACACGAAGTGGGTAAGAGCATAGAACACAAGAGAAGCCGTGGGCTTCTTTCCATCTGCGTTAGCTTTGAGTAACGTCCCGCCGGTTATCGTGAAGAGTAACGCTGACAGGCAGAACGTCACGGCGAGTATCTTTCGCCTTTGGAAGTAGTTGACGATAAAAATCGCAGTGATGCTGCCCGCTATGGACGCGATGGAGACCACTCTAAGTGATCTGACTGAATTCAACTCCAGCATGTGGTAGATAGTAGTGCTCGGGTCTTCGAGCGTTGCCAGCCAGTTCATGGCATCTGGACAGCCAGAGTCAACAGACGCTTGCGATTGGATGGCGGATCTTGGATCGTTCTCGAGAGTCGAAAGAGCGTTGGGGCTATCTAAAGAGAGTCCGTAGAAGCCCACATCCATAAGACCCCATAGAACGCTTATGCTGATAAGCCTCCATAGCGCCCGTCTCGAATCGCGCTTCAGATACGCCCAGGCGCCACTATACCAATGATCGTTCTGATCACTGTTTTGCCTGACGGGGCCAGCGGCGATAGGGTTCGTTTCTGTCACTTTCTTCGTCTTGTAAACTTGCAACGCGTTCTTGACGGCCTTGCGCAGATCCTTCATGATATCGACGTAGTACCTCGGCGTCTCGGGGATTGTGAGTCGGGCGAGGATGGCAATTGCGGCTGGAATGACTGCAATGCCAATCACCCATCTCCATACGCTATCTACGATTATTTTCGATTCGTTGATCTCCGTAGGCGTGGTGAGAGGATGTTTGAAATCTGTGCCCTTATGGCGCGTCATCTCTCTGAGAAATCCTAGGCCGACGGAGACTGCGAGGATGCGTGCCACGGATTGCATTGACTTTACTGCAGCAAGCATAGTGCCTCTAGATTCTGTCGCAGCCCACTCTGCGGTAATAATGGCAGAAAGCGGGTACTGAATAGAACGGGTTAGTTCGGGTTCTCTCCATGGTGCCGGAGATGGGGAAGACACTTGCTTCTGCACCGATGCCGAATCCGAGCGCCGTCCGCCACCAAGCTATCCAGGCGTACATATTCATGGAGTGCTTATATGTGACGCCATCATCGATTTGGTAGATAAATCCTTCTCCAGCTTGCACCATCCCGATGGTAGCAATGATAAGAATGGAAAGTTCGAAGCCATAGAGTCTTTTTCGGCCAGCACGATCAGCCAAGTGACCAACGACCAGCATTCCGACAATCGTGCCGATCAAGGTTAACAAATCGATCACCAAGCCCGAGTCCTTGCCCAAGCGACCACATGCTGGGTAGATGTAATTCACGGCCGGCGTAATGACATTTGTCGAGAAAAGACTGTAGGACGAAGCGAGGAATCCGGACGCGGCGACGAAGAATACTTTGAAGTTGAAGCCATTATCATCGACGAGCCTGAGGATCTGCGTTTCTCGTTCCTTGACGCTCTAGTGGAGGGACACCGGTTAGCTGCCATAATAGGTAGGGGATCGGCCAAAAAGGGACAATCCAGTGGATCAGCAGGAACGGGGTCGAACTCACGTAGTTGACGGTGGTCAGGTAGCTCACTTCGTCGTGCACATCCCGATTCCACCATTGCAACCTCCTGCGCCTGCGGGTAGGCTCGCTGTCTTGTCGTAGGACTGGAGTCGGTTGTGGTTCCTCCATACTCACAGACCTTCAAATGCAGTTGAACGATGACGATTGAACGAACTACCAAACCCGGAAATGTCTTACTGGTCAGCGGCCATATTAAGAGGAAGCCCAATTGATAAGGGGACCACCCTGGCACTTAAGCGACATGGCATCTTCGGCAAGCGGGTTCCCGTCCGACTCATGCCCTGCAGGGATGGGAATCCTGCGCACGACCGGGGCTGAATGGACCACGAGTTCAATATTGAGAGCCTGCTCAAGCACACGAAATAAGAAAATCCACCCCTCCACTGCCCTTCCGCGTCGTTGTGGGCATATCTTCCCACACAATGTGTCAGTTCCCCTTTGAGGTGCGGGACGTCGATATCCAATCGACTGGGGGCGTGGACAGATGCGCAGATCTGAGTGGGGGATAAGATTAGCCGCGGACAAGGGTGCAAAGAGTGCGACGCGTGAGTGCCTGGTCTGAGCCAAGACAATGAGATTTGACAGAGCGGAAGCCATCCCACAGCCACGGTTCTGGCGTACGTTATGTCCCACGCGATGCATACCAGATCCGTTCAGAGCATGTCCACGCGAACATGATTCCTCGGGTCTCGGGTGATCAAACTAATCTACTACTACTTAGGTCTACCCTTAAGCAGAGGGGAAGAGAGAGAGTGTGTCCGCCCGGATAGTCCCGTCCTGTCATTTTTTGAGGAAATCGTCATGGCCGCACTGGGAGTTGGGGATATTCTAGCCATCACTTCGCTAGTGTTGCAGGTCGTTGCAGCAGTAGACAAGGTGATTAAAGTTTTCGAGAAAGCACAAAATGCGCCGTCGGAATTAAGCCAGCTTCGGGTCTCGCTCGTGCGACTGTCGCGACATTTTGAGATGCTCCGCGCCGAGCACGAAGCAACAGGGTCCTCTCTCATTCACAAAGACGATACAGATGAGATATACGTTACACTGCAATGCTGTAAGGCATTATTTGATGACTATGACAGGGCGAGAGCAAAGACCGCTTTGCATCAAGTGGCGTGGAGCACTCGGTATAGCACTCAGCTTGCTCGGTACCAAGCCCGAGTGGATCGGCATTTTACCCAAATCCTGCTGCCGCTATGGCTTACGACTAGGTAAATGATCGCCTACCCTTCAAAATGCGCCATTTTGTGGTATATGTATTCCTTTGCTGACCTCTTCCATAGCACTCTACACATTCGGACCACGGCTCAACCTCAGCTAGCGGTGCCTTCAAGCAGTAAGGGCAAGCAGCCCGAAGCTGCTATGGCAAGGAAACCGTCCGTGGTTCCGTCGCAACACCTCGATGATTTGTCCCAGGGCATCAAGCAGTTGGAGACAGACCAAGACAGAGATCATGTGGAGAGAACCTTGCAGTGGCTCGATCAAACCCTTCGGAAGTGCTGGTCAGATTTGGGCCTCGACGTTCACCACTTGCCCGAAGTCGTCGCTTACCAGGGTGAGTTCAAGTCCTCATTCAACGTGTAACACGAGGCATGAATTTTTGGGATCGACACTGACCGATCACTCCTTATCACCCCTTGCTGCAGAATTCCGGAATCGTTCCGTGTCATACGAGACCGCACCAACAACTCTGTGCGTTGTGCACCTCACAAACTAGCCATGATGCAGAACCCACTAATTCCCTCGACTTTAGGAAATTAGAAAACGCTCCGAAAAAGCACAAACGTCTTGACTTGGAACGGGTCCATGTTATGGCCAGGGACAACGAATCTCGCATCTTGCTATACCAAAATCGAGATGGTTCGATCCAAGTCACACAAATTGGTAACTTTCTTCTAACTTGTTAAGTATCAGGCCGAGTTTCTAACTAGAGATATAGTTCAGTTTGGCTGCATCCCTTGGACATCCACTAAGGACTCAACCCGGGTCTCTTTTCTCCACACACACGTCATCACTGTCATCGACAACGACGGATATCATCTCTATAACATCGATCCAAAATACCGCTTCAAGGATCTGGACTCATGTCACAAGTTTCAGGAGACTCTGAGAGAGCGGAGGCACTTGGGTGCGTTTGACTTTGTTGAGCTCAAGTCTAACGGCGTCGCACTAGCTCGCCGGCAAGTCCTTAGGTTCTGGAGAAGAGACAACCCCGATGGGTCCCGCGAGATGACGATGACTTTCCTGGCGTCCTCTCTGAATACGGGTTCTGGAAAGAGTCACAGGGAGTACAACTTGGAAAACTACCATCCCGATGCCGAGTTTTACGTATCTGCCACGAGATACCCCCTTCGGAAACCGAAGGAAACAGATACTGTCAGGATAAAAGCGAGTTTGCCTTCACCTCATGGACAGATACGAATTCAGTTTGAAACTGTTGAAGGTGAGTATAGTATATGTTTATTAACCCCGTTATCCTTCCTGTGGACCACTTTGACGTCTAATGATCCAATAGAGGCAAGAGACTTCAGAACGTTTTTCAAGAATCTCTATTCCCTTGCTCCCCGGATTGATTTCTCGCGTGGTTCAGCCGCATCTATTACTTCCAGCAACACTGGCCCTACTCCTTCGGATGTCTATTGGCGTGACGGTGCACCGCCCCCACCGCCCAGTGAACTGAGCCTCGGTGAATCATACGATAATTCATACTGGGATCCCATGTTCGCGCGGAGTCCTACGCTCGTGTTGACAAGAGACGACGATGATACCTAACGCTCCCTTAGCGAGAATGTTACTATGGATTTTGGTCCTGAATCCTCGAGTTTGGTTCTGTTTCCGTCACCCACATTGGTGCGATTTTTTCGGGATTTCCGGCTTCTCGTCACCCCGATGGCACGAACAGTTTGGGACGTTGCTAAATGCCACGCGGGGGAAACATGGAGAAGGTCCCACGGCTGTTGATTCCTTGAGCATGATAGGGGCGCCTGTAGTTTACAACAGGCTAAATGCTCGAGTAATCCGACCCCAACAACACCGTCTTTCCAACCTAGGTCCGCTCTTCTGTTGACAGGAGATGTGTCACAGTTCCGCTGAAGGGCATATATCTTCTCACTATTCGATGCCTCTCTTCGCTTCCCGTCGTCTAGTTAATAGCGAGGACGCCAGCGAGGCGAGGTCCTGGAAACGTTGATCACTAATGAAAGATGATGCATCGACGCGGGTTTTCTTTCTCTGTCTTCTCCGTCCTCTGGGCTGCGGTTACCGCCCAGTTGGAGAACTCCACCTACTATAATCCTGTCCTGCCCGGATGGCACTCTGACCCATCATGTGTCCACGTTGATAGTATCTTCTACTGCGTCACGTCCACTTTCATCGCCTTTCCCGGACTTCCGATCTACGCGTCCAAGGACTTGGTCAATTGGAAACTCGCCAGCCATGGATGGAACCGAGAAAGTCAACTACCCGGCCTAAGTTGGAGGTCGGAAGGGCAACAACGGGGCATGTACGCCCCGACACTACGTTACCATGATGAGGAATTCTACTTAATTTGTGAATACCTCGGGATGGCAGAGGGCACTGTCGGGGTAGTCTTTAAGACATCGGACATCTTCAACGACGAGGCCTGGAGCGACCCGGTAACTTTTGCCACGGATCGCATCGACCCGGATCTCTTCTGGGATGACGATGGCAAAGTGTACGCAGCGACGCAAGGCATTCTCCTCCAGGAGCTCGATCTCGAGAGTGGAGAAATGAGCCAGCCACCGACCGAAATTTGGACTGGAACCGGAGGGGTATGGCCTGAAGGACCGCACTTTTATAAGAAGGATGGATGGTACTACCTAATGATTGCCGAAGGCGGGACCGCAACCGATCACGCCGTTACCATTGCTCGCTCGAAAAACATCACGGGACCGTACGAGTCGAACCCCAAAAATCCAATCTTGACGAACCGCGGCACCAACCAGTATTTCCAGACAGTTGGCCACGCCGACCTTTTCCAGGATGGGGATGGAAACTGGTGGGGGATGTGTCTCGCCACGCGTTCGGGTCCTCAATACCAGATCTACCCCATGGGTCGCGAAGCTGTCCTCTTCCCCGTTACTTGGGAAGAGGGCGAATGGCCAGTCATGGAGCCAGTTCGGGGGAAAATGACAGGATGGCCGTTACCACCAGCCAGCCGCGACATCCCCGGAAATGGACCTTTCAACTCTGATCCTGATGAGTACAACTTTGGCGAGGACGTCGGTCTTCCTCCCCACTTTGTCCACTGGCGTGTTCCCAAAAATGGTACATTCTCCATCACGGAAAATGGTCTTGAAATTGCACCGAGTCGCAACAACTTGACTGGAATTCTGGGGCCTGGAGAGACTACCGAACTTAGCGGCCGCCGCGGCCTAGCATTTGTTGGCCGCCGACAAACTCATTCGCTATTCGACTTTACTGTCGATTTGAGCTTCGATCCCCAAGCGACCAATGAAGAGGCAGGAGTCACGGTGTTCCTAACTCAACTGAATCATGTCGACCTCGGTGTCGTACGTTTGTCTGGGGCAGAGCCTCAACTTTCCCTCCGTTTCCGAGCCGAGGGTACGGGAATACGTCCGGAGCCCAAGATTGTTCCGATCCCGGATACTTGGCCAAGCGGGCCTATCCGGTTGCAAGTCCGAGCCGTCAGCACCTCCCAATATGAACTATCAGCTATGCCCGCGGATGACCCGGAGAGCAGGCTAGTCGTTGCGACTGCCTCTGGACAGCTTTTGAGTGGTGGCACTGGCTCCTTCGTTGGTAGCCTCGTCGGCGTCTATGCGACCTGTAATGGTGAAGGAACGGGAGTTGAGTGTCCGGGAAAAGGCAAGGCGATCTTCCAACGCTGGCGATATACAGGGGAGGCACAATACATTACCGCAACGGAGACTGTTCCAGAAGACTATAACACTGGCGCGGCCTGAGAACGCTAACTTCCCGTCCGTAGTCGTGGTGGGTTGAGGCGCTTCCGGTTTCCGACCATAGCCAGCAGAAATAGATCAATTGATCTCTTCCCATCCAGTCCACAAGGCCACGTCGCTGATAATGAGACCTGGGGTTTTGCGAGTGATAGTTGATAATGCATAGCTCAATTCTATGGTACTAAAGACGTACCACTAAAACTAATGTGAGAATAAAATATATCAAATTCCATCCTCCGCCCATAACAAAGTCGATCGAGGTCGCTATGACTCAACGACTCCTCGGATTCTCACACTTTCCGTCCCACGCCCTGTTTTATTGTCATTATTCCGGCGATACATGTTTCTGTGGAACACTTGCGTTGCTAAAAAGCTCAGCCGCTCTCTCCTTCCCTGACAAGTTGAACTCGTAGTACCGGTGGCCTCGGGCGCTTCCACTGCGAAGCTCGAAGGAAAAGCAGCAGGGCATGAGCCACTCTATCAGATCGTTAGCCGGCAAGGCGAAGAAACGCCAGCGAAGAAAGGAAAGAAACACGAACCCAAAAACGAAAGTAATGAAGAGATAAACCCAGAACAAAGGCTCGGCGCGCCGCCGCCACGCGTTACATTCAGGGTCGGCGGGGCGTTTTTCGTCCCAGGGAGGACGGCATCGGTTGGCGTGGTAGAGGAGCTCTTGCATACCATAAAGGCTATGGAACAAAAAGAATAGGCCGGCAAATATGTCAACGAGTATCCCCGTGAAACCCTGCGGAGGCGGGACACCGCCCTTAGTGCCCGCTAGGGTGATACTGGAGTGTATAATGGCTACAATAGCCTTGATTGGGGAGGATGGACGAGTCAGCGCTTTGACGGTTCTCGTGTGCCTTCATTATTGCACTCGGGGTTAGGGTAGCTCACAAATCCCGCGATAGGAGCGAAATAATAATAGAGGTCAAAGGGCGGGTGGTAGTCGTCGGGCTTGCCCGTCAGAGCAATGCTACTTGCGATGAGAAAGACGATGGTCAGGACGCCGGAGACCACGGAGGTGATGGTAGCAAGAATGAACACCCTCTGCCATGCATCCTTCACCGGTGCTGGGCTGTTCTGACCCTCTTCTCTGGCTGAATTTTGCAAGAGAGGGGACGTCTCATTGGCGCTGTCGTTATTCTGCGGATCGCTCATGTTAAAAGATCAGGTGTCGAATCGTGAATGCTTGATTGACGTGGGAGCGGTTTGCGAAGTTGACGGAACAAAGAAGAAGAGACGGTGAATTTATTGAGAATAAATTTCAAACCTACGCGTCCGCGTACGTCGGGTGTGTATGATCTTGAGACGATGAATTAGGCAGCAGCATAAGGTCGATGATGCCTTCCTTCCATTATGCAGGATCTAGGTCTGCATGGAGGCCGCGTTCCTTGCACGCCATACACATCTCAAGAAGCGCCGTGTCGGAGGGGGTGGCGCAGAAGTATTATATCCAATGATCTGACATCTGGGGACATCGTCTCAGAGTATTGCAACCAGGTATGTAATTATACTATTATCTCGAATTCTATATCGATATTCCATTTTAGTTGCCTTTTGTACCGAAGACCTCATGGATTTATAAGTTCTTCTAATATTTAGCGCCGACGAGTTAAAGATTAGTTGCTACAATAATACAAGGAAGAAAAAAAAAAAAAAAAAAAAAAAAAAAAAAAAAAAAAAAAAGAATTCCCACTTCTCCCTCCCCAAGTCCCAATTTCCCTTTTCCAATTCCCGATTTCCTACGCGCCTCATGGTTTGACCAGACCGGGTTCCACGCCGGCGCCTTGCGGAAGTGGTTTGTAAGCAGTGCGTCACCGCTCGACCACTCGAGCTTCCATGAGTCGTCGAGAATCCGGAGCTGAATTTTCACATATAACACATACACACGCAAACTGCCACACCCGAAACCGGGAAGGTGCATTCCAAACGACTTTCCACGCGAATTTTCTACCACTTGGATTGTATTCGTTGCCCATGCAACTTTGTGACAAGGGCTAGAGTATATTCTCGGCCGACCTACAGAACGGAATCCAATACCCCTACTCCTCCACTGGGATCCACGAAAGAGGGTATGAATCAAAGCCCAGAAAATAAGGATATCAGGAGCACAGACAAATGTACCATGATGGGCTTGTAACCCCGAAATGATACCAACATGCCATTCAAAGACCAGCCGAGAGCTGCAATATCCCCCATTTCGTCTTATTTTCGGATGCGGTATCGTTGTGCAAAGAGAAAGGCAAATGGCCCAGGCCAACCGGAGAATGAGACAGCCGACTCTCATCTAGCGTTTCAATGCCAAGATATCACTTTCATCGAACAAGGTAAACGCTCCCAGACCACCCGCATCTCATCTTCATACTTCCCTCCCCGGAAATTCTACACTGGGCGCACATCGGTTGGACTTGCACAGCTGGAATCGTTTCATTGATCAGGAAGATGCACACGTATATAAAGATAGGCAATTCATAATAAGGTCACTCCAGCAAGGAGGCTTGGGATTTTATGGGGCATTCAAGATTCACAATAATTGTGAAGAAAAAGATTCATGTTTCTTCAAGGGATCGGGACAACTAACGCCGTTTCCGCTGTCTTCGCGGTCGTCCGAGCTTTCCGAAGCCATTAAAGTTACACCGGGGGCGGAATACCGTTAACCGACGTCATCACGCCCCCTGCCTAGTACCACGAAGCCAAGGAACGTCAGCTTCCCCAACGGCGGCCGCCCTGCTAGGGCTTCTAAACTAGTTGCGTGAGCACTGAGCACTGAGCAGTCAAAACTGGGGCATGTGGGGTGTCTGGAGTCTTTAATTGTTCTGATTAGACCTTGTAGGCCCGATTGACACAATGCAAGCGGTCAGCCCCCGCCCCGAGACGTTGCGACTCGACTCGGCTGATGGGTTACATCTCATCATTGCCTAACTGTTTCCCTGTCGAGTAGGACTCATTGCAAACGGCCCCCAATCTCGAGAAAATATAATAGGATCCGGTAGGCCAGATCGAGCTCTTTCGGTCGTAGTCGATATTAATAGACGGAACCGACCTGGTCTAGCCGACGCTGAGAGGAACGACCGAGACGACGTGCCCATCAATTTGTTATTTTCTATTCGTATTGATATCACTTACATTCCAGAGTCGAGCGTCTAGGGAAGATGGAATCTACTATCTATGATGTTATTATTGTCGGTGGTGGGATCGCCGGATGCATCCTTGCCGCCCGTCTCTCGGAGGATCCGGGGCTTGAAGTTCTTGTCATTGAGGCGGGCGCCGATCAGCTAGCCGATCCGCGAGTAAATATCCCGGCCCTATGGCACACTTTGCTCAACAGTCCCGCCGACTGGACCTTCCGCACCACCCCGCAGGTACGCTTCATATGTCCAAGCAACTTTGCCAGGTTCATCAGGGCCATTAAATTAAGAAGGTCGTCTTTGCACTTGGCTCACTATTGAACGAACATAGAAATATCTTGAGGGTCGCGAGCGCTCGGTCCCACAAGGCCGACTTCTTGGCGGTTCTGGCGCCATGAACGGCCTCATCTTTACGCCTACCCCCAAGTCTAACGTTCATGCATGGGCCCAGTTAGGCAACCCTGGCTGGGAATGGCCCAGCTTTTCGCAGTCGCTCGACAAAGTTTTCAGCTTGGCTGGCCGGCTTAACAGTGGCCCACTTCAGCTTTCGTTCCCAGATGACTCCGATAACGAGTGGCCGCAAGTCTGGAAGGACACTCTCGCCGGTCTTGATATCTCCGTGACTGGCGATCTCCTCACCGGCGAGGCAAATGGTTTAATTGTGAACCCGGAAACAGTTGATCCCGAGACAAAGACGAGAAGCCATGCTGGAGGCGTCTACCTTGGGCCAGCCCTCGCCAGGAGGAACTTAACGGTGGTGACGGAGACCACCGTTGAAAAGATTCTTTTTGACAAGTCGAACCCTGCCGAGGTCGTGGCGGAGGGTGTCCAGTATACCAAGGGTGGGGAGACCAAGGTTGTTCGCGCCCGTAAGGAAGTTGTGCTTGCGGCCGGCGCCATCAATTCCCCCAGAGTGCTCGAGCTCTCTGGTATCGGCCAGGCTGATCTCTTGGAGAAACTCGGCGTCGACGTCGTAATCAACAATCCCAACGTCGGAGAGAATCTACAGAATCATGTTATGTGCACCTTGTCCTTTGAGGCCAAAGACGGCCTAAAGACCTTGGACCCCGTGGCCAGACAGGAGCCCGAGGCCGTTGCTGCCGCCCAGGAAGCCTATGCAAGGTTAACGGGACCACTAGCCACTAGCGGCACCTCGAATACTGCCCAGCTCCCATTCCCGGGCATTAAGACTGACGAAGGAAGACGTGAGCTTGACCATCTGCTCGACAGCCTCCTCAACGTCAAAGCCGAGGAGAACAAGCCGGCGCTACTGGCCGCCGAAGCCAACAAGAACTTTGTACGCTCCATCTTGGCTTCGCCAGAGGAGGCATCTGGCTGCTACATCACGCTTCCAGGTTATGTGGGCTTTGATGCAGCCGGCGCCATGGTCCCTCCACCCCCGGGTAAGGAAGGCTACTTCTCGATCGCCTTGGTAAATACGCACCCACTCTCTCGCGGTTCGACCCACATTAAATCGGCATCCGCCACTATTCAGGATGTTGATCTTGATCCACGCCACTTCTCTCATCCGCTCGACCTCGAAGTCTTCGCACGGCACCTGCGCTACCTCGAAACGGTAATCGTGGCCTCGAGCCCGCTCTCTGACCACCTCAAACCCGGCGGTAAGCGTAGCCCCGGAGCACCTTCCCCTGGGGGCTTTGCAGACCTTGAGAAAGCCCGAGAGTATGCGCGGAGCACGGCCGTGGATGCCTATCACTTCGTGGGCACTTGCTCTATGATGTTACCTGAGCTCGGCGGTGTGGTTGACCCGCAGCTCCGTGTCTACGGAACAAAGAACTTGCGAGTTTGCGATGCGAGTATCATTCCTCTGATCCCGCGTGCCAATCCCCAGGCGAGTGTTTACGGCGTTGCTGAGCATGGTGCAAGCATCATCAAGGCTAGCTTGTCAGAGTAGGCTGGTGTTAGCGTCGAGTTTCGGGCGTTCTCGTAGCGTATTCAAGTGTTGGCAATAAAATTGTTCTGTCTAATAGTTTTTACAAACGTTTCCCGGGAGCCTAAACGATATTCAGCGTTGGCCATCACGTCCCTGTCGTAAGTGCCTGTTGTCCTTTGCGCGATGAAGAAAATTATCCAGTATTACTTCGAGGCCCCCCATTGCGTGTTCCGCCGTCTCAGATCTACAGAGCAAATCACAACAGCTCCATGCCGTGGCCCTGTAAACATTGTTCTAGCCTGGTCTCGAATTATGTTACGATGACACTCCGGAGTTTCTCCCTAGCCGAGACTTTATTTCTCAGTGGGAAAAGTGCAATGATATGTCATTACTTTGCTCTGAGTAGGGTTTGGATGAGACCCGCTGCATTGTAGTGTAGGACGAGGCGGCAGGGTGTGATGAAATGGGTGCCTTGGTGGGTCACTGGAGATGTCCCGGGTTTGGGAGATGTACAAGATGTTGTGGGCGTCGAGTTGGTCTAGATGGACTGCCCTGTGAATTCGAAAACACCAGAGGGGTTGGAGGATTGCTAGTAGCTGAGACGTGTTACCGAGAGTAAAATCATTGGTCGCGCCTTTGGCACAACTTCCGTTTTGATGTAATATATACCAAATTGGAAGTTCCTTGAACCCAATACAAGCACTGAGTAACTGCGATTCGTTTGGTGAATCTAGAACAAGCTGTGCGTCTGTGGCTACCAGTACGCGTTGGCTGTATATGGTCTAATCCATGGATACCCGATTGCCTTAGTTCCTTGTCTTCTTTTGCTGGTTCTAGAGCACAGCCCTTGAAACCAAGGATGCGTGATATGCCATAAACTATATCGTAGTAGTTCCCCAGGAACCTAGGATTCTCCCCCAATTCTTTTCTTCCCCAAACGAAACTCTCTAGGGCGCGGGAACCCAGGTCCATCATCGGTATTTCCGAATTTCGTCCTATATTGTTGATCTTGGGTCAGAAGTTGTTGGAATGGAAAGTATATGTGGAGTTACTGACAAGAGTAATGTAGCTGGAAACCGTAATTAGGTATATGTCCCG
This sequence comes from Scedosporium dehoogii, assembly GCA_002812735.1. Taxonomy (NCBI): domain Eukaryota; kingdom Fungi; phylum Ascomycota; class Sordariomycetes; order Microascales; family Microascaceae; genus Scedosporium; species Scedosporium dehoogii. The sequence continues at coordinate 142,572 of PGIR01000029.1, forward strand.
TTGTAGCTATCCATACGTTAGTCGACGAAGTATGTACATGGGATGATCCTAGCCCAGGTGTCTTATGCGGACAGAGTAGTCACCTGGACGATTCCAGTATCTGCGCAAGGTGTGTGCGGTTTACGTTCCGAGCGTGGCACTTCATAGACTTTTGCCCATTCTCATCCGTCTCGATATTGGCTTGTCCTTGACGGCAACTGGCCATACTTGTCGCCATCTTGAGGACTAGCTGGTAGCCTATGGTGGCCTAAGGTTTCAGTACCAGTGCGATTTAGGTAAGACGGCGAGTGGGCGGCTGGAACGATAGTCGTCGGATGTCTAGGGCTGCCAACGCGTGAGGTTCCGTTATTTCGTTATTTCATGAAGGACAGGATAGTCATTGCTTATATAGAACCTCGCGTGACTGACGTCGCCCGTAGTGATAAGGTGCAGCATTCACGATGGGGGTAAATAGGAGGCCCACATTTAGGAATATTCTCTGTGCACCGCTTGTGTGCGTGCCCTAGCAAATTGAATAATCATTTGGCTCGGTTTCATTGGATGCTTTACTTTCCATCTCCTGACGCCCGTCGGATATTGTCAGCTGTAAAGCTTTGATGAGACGATAGGTTCCACAGGGGCAGTGAGCTTGAGCCTGGCGTCTTCCTCACCGTGTGCAAGGGTGGGCAGGCTCCGAAGTGAGACAAAAGGTTTCGGTCATGGGGCTAGTCCTTGGCCGTAAATTGGAGCGGTCCAGGATGGCAACCTGGGTCTAGTGGGCCTCGCCGCCTTCTTTTTGGTCCCATAGGGAAGAAGCCTTCAGGTCTGCCTATGCACTTTTGCGCGTCCAAGCCCCCCGTTTGACATTTCCCTTTCTACACTTCAACAGCCAACAGCCCTATGCCGTCAATATGACAAATGGAAGGGTGCCCATTTTATGGACCTTTCCGCTCTCCATCTTAGCATATTCAACAATTAAAGTTCAAAGTTTATCGTTGATGAAGGCCGCTCTATCGATATAAACCCCCCGAACGCCCCCATATCTAGGTCCTCTAGGAAATGCTTCAAGCCGCTTTAAGCTGTCACGGGAAGAAATGAATGTGATCGGTGTATATGTGTATATGGAGTTTATGAGACATCTAGGCATGAAATGTAAAAAGAAATGGAGACGAGGCTCTGTTGGGACAGAGGAAAGCCGCGAGAGGCGGAGCCGTCGAATGAGAGACGATTGACTGGGATATGGATCATATCAGTGGCACTTTTCATCCCACACCCGATATGATAGAAGGAATCTGGCGTTCCGATAAAATCTTGTGCTCCTCCCCCTCCCTGTACCGCCTTGACCGCCAAATGATATGCCGGGGATAGCTGGGGCATCTTTCGAGCAGACAATAGTTACTAAAAAGTATATTGTCGGTTCGCTTTATCTGGCCCGCTTGTGCAGGCTAAGCCTACATAAGGGATGATGTAGGCAGTTCTCCGGACCGCTCTGTTGGGTTTTCTTTTTGTATTCCCGAACCCGCCACAGGTGGTTTTCCACCTTTCGCGAAGGATCACAGTCATGCAGTCGGCACTGTTCCCACGACAATAACAAACAGGAGACGCAAACCGCAGGCGGTCTGCCCAGAAGAGCCTTGAGGAACGAAGCTGGATGCAGTCAACTTAGCCCAAAAGTCGGTCGCAAATTTTGAAGTTCTTTCAAGTCGCGCAACAATTTAAAGCGCAATTTGATGGGAATCATGTGGGGACCGCCGTCAGACAGCTTTCAAGCAACTGTGACATCCCAGATTTCCGACGTTATGCCAGTGCGGGGTTCAAGTTTCTTCCAATTCGGACAGTTCAGCTCGTAATACTTTTCTTTCATAGATTGTCCGAGCTTGCAAATATACGCCATGGAGAAAGCACAAGGAAGTTCCCAGACTATCTCCGAGCCTCTATCAATCGACTCCAGTAGCGTCGAACACGATCAGAGGGGTGCGGGTGTGAACAATTCGTCTCTGCGCGAAGTTCCACATTGGCCCCCGCCAACATATTTACGGGGAAGACATCCACACATTGACGAAGAGACCGGCAGACTGCATACTCTAAGGCCCTTCCGAGCCAGAATGGAACCATCTAGGATAACAAGCAGGTATCCGCCCCCGCCTTCTCAATCCGCACAGTCCAGGAACCAAAGTCCAGCCAAGATCGAAGCGTTCAAGGACGAAGACACGCGCTTGTTTTTTGGCAGCATCGTTACGAACACTCCCTGCGTCTTTCTTTGTATCGGACGACCAGAGAAGTGTCGAATCGTCCAGATTAAGCTCACAGACGATGCTGGCCATGCAGCTATTCTGAAGAAGATGTGGGAGACTTGGGATAAATCGAGGAAGCGGTTACCTTTTCGCAAGGTCACTCGAGTGGAGGAGGTGAGCGTAAGTGTTAATTTTAATCCTGGAGTCTTTATTAACTTCTAGCCTGACTTCGTTCCCAGTTTCGCTTTTCAGGAGTTGAAAATCGCAAAGGCAGCAATATCTTTATCGGGACGTACGAACTCTTGAATGCTGAGCAACTGCGCCGTAGCCTTAACGAAAAGTTGAAGGCCGTCGAAGAGTCAATTAGCGTATGGCAAGACCGGGACCCTTTCTCCTTTTGCAGAGAGGACTACGTAAGTGGAGAATGGGAGCATTCGCCGGAGTGCCCTAGCTTGAGTATCGCTTTTCGCGACTGCGACGTCAAAGAATTTGACCACCTACAATACCGCTTACGAAGCCTTTCACTTCTGCCGATGCTCACCTTGGCATTTCAAAGTCCCTCACTGGCAAACGGTCAACGGTTACTCGACGGCCTTGCTCAGGGGCCAGGAATATACTCTTCTGGGTTTGGCGATCACCCTTTCCAGCTTGACTCAGTGTCTCTCTTTCACTAACCCTAGCCCAGGGATATGCTCCGAAACCTCTACTGGCACAATCCACGTATCGGCGACGTTGCATTCAACGGCTATAAAGTTACTGAGGAGTGGAAGGACATAAGATATAGCGCAGCTATACCATTGGCAATTACTCTCACTGTTGGCTCTTCCTTTGTTTTCCGAGTGGTTTTTGGAGATTGGCAAACAGCTATCGGGGCCAGCTCTCTAGGAGTTACAGTCCTGGCTCTAATCGTCCAGTGGATGATCTACGTCGCTGGAAAGGATTGAGGCCATCAGAGCAGCCATGACATAGAGTCGAAGAACGACCAGCCTTCCATACTGCTTTCCTTTCCTTTCAACATCAAGCTCCCAAGCATTAGAAGGGCAGGAGAGTGAGCAATAGGGACAAGCTACATAGCTCTGGGCATCGGTTTATTCTATTCGTAACCATCTCCGTCATGTTAAGCGCCCCTGTCGGGCTAGTTCTCTCTCGAATCTCGCGGACAGATATTTCCTTGGCAAAGGTCAGCTGGTCGATTCGATCGAAGCTCGAAGGGGAATAGATGCCGAACCGCATGCCCCAAACGGAGCAATTCCTTGGTGCATGCACTTTCCACAGGACTCGGAAGCTTGTACCTCAGTACATGTACATTGGTCGAAATATTTATAAACCGATGTGTTAGGTGGAGCGTCATATCCCACCCACACTGCCACCGTATGGTCTTCATCAAGGCAGAGCCTCTGAACCTCCAACAAAACTTCCGGGCAACAGATAAATACTGCACTTGGGCTGAGAGGAACGAAGAATACATGCTGCTGCATCTCGACCCTCACTCCTGAGGATCTCATCTGCATGTCTTCTGGCTATTCCAGCTCTTAATGCGATTTGCCGAAGAACGCACCTCGACCGCCAGCATGGTATCCTCGCCAGAAGTAGCCGCTACCCTACGGGACAGCTTGAGTAGAGTCTTTCGAGACTATCTTACGGATGCCTTGCCAAACTGCCAATCGACAGATCAACTTAACGCTCCATTTTACGTTTTGAGGCGTTCCTAGAGGATCGCCATAACGGGCAGGACGCCGCACCCGACAGCAATTCATCATCACGGCGGCCGATAGTATCCGTAAGTGCTATCATTCTATTTTAAATTGATATGTTTTCTAAGCTTTTAAAATAGCTGTCGATGGATCTTTCAGAGATCCTTCCGTCCATAGACTGTCAAGGCCCTCCAGACCAGGCCTCTACACATCAGCCTCTGGGCCGCGTTGGGCTAGGTCCGGGGCCTTTACGACGAGAGGTAGCCACCACCGGAGCTTCTCATGACACGGAAGACTTAGGACCTCCTGCCAACCCCTCGGAGACGGCGCCGGATACACAAAATCCTAGCGGCGTAAACCGCCGCAAGAGACTTAGGGTCTTGCGGCCGTCCCGAGGGCGCTCCTCTGTCCAGCACTACGAGAATACTGATAGGCAAATCCAAATCAGTGACCAGAACTTTCCAAAGAGGTGCAGGCCTCATTCTGCCGTACCAGTTCCACAGGGATCGTCTTTGGGAAAGTTTATAGTTAATATCTGGGAGCATATACATGGCGGACTAGATCTCGAGCCGCAGAGCCTCGTGGAGCAGTGGAAGCTCACCGCTGCTGTTGCTACTACATCTATGAGCAGCTCCGGGCCGCTCGGTCACGATGCGATCTTCTACCCAACCACGCAGGTTCCCCTAACACCATGCCCATCCGGCGTCGATGGCTGCTCTAGCCCCCTTGAGGACGGAAGCAGTGCTTTCAGTCAGAGCAGCGAGATCTGTAGGAAGGTGACCCAAGCGAGTCGTACATGCAGGTCTGTCGAGGTTATCGTGCAGGCGAGGTGGATAGAGCGCTTTGACGCGTACGCGGAATCTTTGAGCACCATGCATCCAGACATGTCTCCTACCAAGTGCCGCAAAACGGCTCTAATAAAATCCTGCACCGATTTTGGATGGTCCGAGAAAGAGCTCCGGAATAAGATGGCCATCTGGCGTGGGTATAAGGAGATCAAGGACGCCGGCGGGTGGGTGGCCCTCGTGTTCTCGGGGATGGGGCTCTACCGACTGTGTAAATATCGCATTGGCTTCAATGGCGATATCCTCCGCCGGCTCATGGCATTCAAACCTCGGTTCGAGGTGGCTGCGGATACGTTACACCCAAATTGGCGGCAGCTTCTCGCTATCGTTGGCGAGCGACCGGGCTGCCGACCCCGGTTTACAGGCCACCTCCATGATTGGGTGGTCTACCAGGACGGTTCCGAACCTGTCCATCTCTCATCCACTTACCAGGACTATGACCCCTATTTCCGGTTCGACCATCTTGACGAATCTATCATCGATGTCAAGGCATGGGGAGCCGACGATCCTCGATGGATACCGCCACCCTTCCCAACTTCTAGTCACTCTGGTGCATCCAACCTAGTCGTTGCCACTGACCGGTGCGCTATTTGTGAAATGGAACAGTCTGACGACCTCAAGGTCAACAATTGCTACTGCTTCCCCTCTCTGTTTGGAGGCCCTCGATCTCGGCCGCCAGTTCAGGTCTTCCACACCACTAATGGCAAGAGAAATGGCATCCAGGCTCTTGTGCCGTTCCCTCGCGGGGCAGCAATTGGCGAGTTTGTCGGCCTTATTACAAAAGGCATCGAAGGTTCCGACGTGATGGTCAGCTCCGCCGGAGGCCAAGAATACCTAATAATAGATACTCTAATAATAAGTAAACTAGTCCCCTCTATCTATCTATTAGCTAATAGTAAGGGAGAAGAGTATTACTACTACTACCCTTACTAAGGTATATATAGAGGTTAGGACAAGTGTGTGTAGATAGATTGTAGTGAGGAAGAGGGTAGACCTGAATTTGAAGAATTGAGAGTTCCAGGTAGAGAGGAAATGTAAGAGATATAAGTGCTGTAGGGTGGATTGTGTGATATAGAATCTATTTACGTTGTACAACTCTTGCTTGTTGGTTTCCTGAGAGTGAGAGCGAGACACCATTGTTATTTGCTGTGGGCTCTGATTTGTCTGTAGGAATAATGGATTAATAGCTTAACTGGAGAGGGGGTATTTGAGGGTTTAAGAAATGAAAAAGTCAGAATAGCTTTGTTGAGTTATTTTATAGATAGATAGCTTTGCAGGCCAACTCCGGATTGCTGGAGAGGGGGAATTACCTCGTTTTCGGGAAGGGGGAGAGGCGATGGGTTCCTTTTGGTGAAAGCCCACGAGTAGATTATAGTAAATTGGAAGATATCTTTCCATGACAGGGTAGAAATTAATGTGCGGTAAAGAATCACAGTTCTTGTATGAAGCCCCGAAAATCCCTCGCTGCTGATGCCAGGCCTGAAGATGATTCGCTTCTGGAGCGGAACCTTCAACATTCGATAATCTTCACAATTCAAAACTACAAGTTTGCAACAGTGACCTTTTATGTAAAGTCTCCTCCATGCTTCGATGCTAATTACCCAGTTTATGGCGCATGCCACCAAGCAGATGGGTGACAGGTCTAGCGAATGATTGGGTCGTGGGCGTGACTCGTACTAGTCAACAGACCTCGTATTTCTTGAAGAGCTTCACCCCCCAATACCCATGAGCTGGACCACAACTCCAATCCCCTTGTCCGGTTAGATCTCCTAACCTTCGATAATGCCTCCCCGTATCACCTTGAGCTCCATCATATCGGTAACCCTTCTAGACCAGGAAGCACTTGGGAAGGGCATGCAACCGCCATCGCCATAGTGACGGCAGAGGCCTGAGTTTGGTCCTGTCGCTGGCAACACCGGTCACGACTACAGACGTTTTAGGGGCTGTAGTGCTGCCATACCTCGTGTTGCGGCAGGGAAACCGAGCCAGGCCGTAGAGGCATTCCGTAAGCCCACTCCCAGGCTGCTTGGCCATAAACCACAGATCGCGAGTAGGCGATAATGACGGGGACGCTGGTTGAATGGGATCGAGGACGAGCCGGTACGCGTAAATTGTCGAAGAAGTCTATGAGGAAACGAGAAAAGAGCCACACTCGTGACGGAGAAGAGGGTATTCATAACATACAGCCATCAATGCAAGGTCTAACCTGCAAATACTCTAGCGCCGCGAGCCTAAAGCATCCTTCAGGGTCAAGGCAAAAATTCGGCCTAGAATTTTTTCCCAGATCGAGTATTTCCGGGTCGTTACCTGGTTGCTCAAATCCAGCTAAGAAGCCCCTTACATGTTGTTGTTTGAACCCGACTCGTCCCTTTTAGGGGGGGTATAACACACACACCCAACGACGATGTAATACCGTCCTATGGTCACACCTTCCTTAAGCGAGTATGACTGACCATTAGGGCACTCGATGATGTGCTTTGCTTCGCCGTCATCGGTGATTGAGAGTTAAACTGTTCCAGTCACGCGGGTGGATGTGACCTGGGATCTGATAGAAATGCAGAATAACATCAACTGATACTTATTAACGAGACCGTATTACAGAAACGAAAGAAGGAAAACAAGGGAAAACACCTCATGACCTTCTCGTTAACCAAGCGAATCCTACTTTTCCTATCCTTCTCTACCACAGAATCGTGCCGTTGACTGCTGACCCATGGTTCGCCAGCCATCAAGTCACTTTATATGTACATGAATTCACCAATAGTAAGAACGCCGTTTCTATCCATATGCAAACCCGCTTAGTATTACACAAGAGCCAGCAGTGGAAATGTATCCACTGCATGGGAGATTAATAGGTAATTACGGAGTAAGTTAAAAGGTTCAGTGAGAAGGGAATAGTCGAAGACCTTACATCCACCACAAGGCCATGCCGAGGACGAAAGCCAGAGAAGGGTACACGCCGCGCGATGCCGCCGACTGCTCGCCAACGGTCTCAACGCCCTTATTCTCGGGTGGTCCTGGCAGTTCTCCATCGGCAGTCTCAGTTGGGAGGGCGGCAAAGGACGAAGTGGGGGCGGTGCTTTCCTCGAGGGAGGTCGTGGCTTCAGCGGAAGTGGACGAGGCTTGAGCAGAAGACGTGGTGGTCGAAGTAGGAGCGGAACTCGACGAGGGAGTGGGCTTGGCGCCGGCATTTCGGAGTCTGGATTCATCCACAGGCCCGCCGTTCTTGGAATCGCGATACCAGTTGACTTCGGGATCGCCGAGGCATTCACCAACCGTGACCAAGTTGTAGCCAGCAGCGCGGGCTTTGTCGATCATGAACTGGGTGAGTTCGCGAACGGTGGTCGCGTGGATGTCGTGAGCGAGGGCGATGACACCGGACGACTGGGGGCTGAATCCGCCCAGTAAGCCCGCGAAGTTGTTTTTGGCTTGGGACACGGAAACCTCCCAGTCCTTGGTATCGAGGTTGTAGTTGGTCTGTTAACGGTTTCAATTAGAAGCCCAATCTTCACCAAGACAAGGCTATGGCCATAGTAGACCTTGGAGATGACATACAATATGATAGCCGAATTCCTCGAGAACGGCGAAACACTCTCCGCCACAGTGGGTATACGGAGGACGGTAGTAGGTGGGGAAGAATCCAAACACATTGGTGAAGGCGACCTCGTTTCGAATAACTTGCTGGCGCTTCTCCTCAAGGCTGATAAGATCCGCATCCTCGTGGCTCCACGAGTGGCTACCAATCTGATGCCCCTCCGCAAGCATACGTCGAAGGGTGGCCGGGTGGGGGCTCTTCGGGTCGTCGATAGCTCCCCCATCACCGTTGAGACCCGTAACGAAGAATGTGGCCGCTACATCATTCTCCTGGAGAAGATTCAGGAGCTCGTTGGTATATTCGGCAGGGCCATCATCGAAGGTGAGGGCCAAGGTTCCAGGGACCGAACAGGCTGTAATATCTACGCCATAGGGCGCGCTTCCAATCTTCGGCCTTGGAACATCCGAGATGTCGGCGATGGCGGCCCCGGCCAGAGCCAAGGCCAGACTAAGACCGCGAAGGGATATCATAGCAGCAGTTGAGATTGAAATTTTTGAAGTTTTTGAATCGAGTAATGAACGTTTGTATCAAAGCTAAACGAGTGTCGTTTGGGTCGTCTTAAGCCCCAGAAAGAATGTAGTTTGGTCGGTTGGGGTTTAAGACTCGAGAGTCGATGAAGAGAGTGCAAGTATCGGCTAGAGCATGTCAAGTGAGCACGATTAAGTGAGTGGACGGAGAGTCGAGACTCGAACCCAGGTTGATGCGTGCGGGTAGTCAAATGAACCGGGCGACGGGTGTTACCTATATTCTTCGGGCATGTGTCCCAAGTGTTGGGTCCCCGGGTAATGCACCTCGCTTAGCGCCGAGCAGGAGACAATTTTCTTTTTTTCTTTTTTCTTTTTCACTCTTCCTTGGTTTGGCCCCCCCATGGTCGCTTCGTTCTTGACGATCAGAACACGAGGTTCTCGATGGCACCACACCCCGAAACATGAACGTGGGGCGCGTACAACCAACAGAAATCTTGCGCCAAGCACCTAGTGATGTATTAGCACGGAGATATTGAAGAGGCACAAAACTTTTTGAACAAAGACATTGTTAGTCGGGGCCCATGAAGAGATTGGCGTATAGTTTCTCATTGGTTATTGGTTCTGCACACCAATGCTTGGTCCCATCCACACAAAGTTCATGACTGTCAACAGGGGCAATATGTGATGTGTGAGCTGGGGATGTGCGGATCCCCAAAAGACGGCAGGGGATTTCTTGACTGATGTGAGCGAGAGCCAAGACAACGCCAAGAAAACTATAGCCCATTCGGAGGGTTTTTTCAGGGGTACCTGGTTTTGGTTTGCTTATCCGATGGCGCATTCTAAAATAAGCCCAACGTCCATGGATTTCCAGGTTCGGCCGAGAAGCGAGAAGATTGGCTCGTGTGTACCTCACATCAGATACCCCCCTATCAAGGCTTCCTATAAAGTAGTATTGTTATATGGGAAAAGTCTGGGACGTGTGGTTACGGACGGCAGACGTGAACCTTTTGTCGACTCCTAATCGCATGATCTGCAGGTTGGCAGGCAGGTTGGCAGGTTGGAAGGTTGGCAGGTTGGCAGATGTCATTTCATCTTGTTCTTGTGTCTGGGTCTAGCCTCTCAGACAGGCCCATGGCTGCCAAGAACTCTAAGACGAGTCGGAGGAGTCAGGACAAGTTTCTGCAACGATTTTTTCTGATTCAGCTCCATCCTCACCATTAGCTTGGCTGATCATTTTCTCGTGTTCTTTACTTTTTCTCTTCTCTTCATTTTTTTTTTTATTCATTTTTTTTTCCTCAGCCCCTCTCTCGCTATCTTCTTTCCTTTTCCTTCTTCTGCTTCGTAGACTTTCCCCTCGCCATTTTGCGCCCTTCCCTCCCCCCTGCATTTGCACAAGGAGCTTGCCGACGATGCGGGGCAGCCGTGGTTCTTTGGTTCCTGGATTATCGAGGTGTGCCTGCCAAGACGTGCCAAGACGTTGGAGCAGGCCTGCATGAGAGGTGCCGGGGGGTACTTCGTGCTCTGAATACGAGGGCGCATTGCAACTGAGCGCTCGGCTCGAGGCCTGTGGTAGGCCTATTATCTCGTATCACACAGAGGACGGGAGATGAGGGCATGAAACCTCCCACATTTTTGATAGCGCAATGCGGGGGGTCAAGGAGCACGGCTCACGCCAAATGGATGATGTGATTGTCAATCCTGCGGGCCCCGTTCGCTGCGGTCGGAGAGAAGCGACCCGGGTTTAGTGTAATGGTGTGTGGTTTATTTCCCTACCCATATTAACTTAATTACCACGCGCCCGTAGTGAGTGGCCTGGTTCGCCCCCGACGCCAAGTCCTGTGACCTGACCGGGCTGTAACACGCTTCATCAATACGAAGTAGCATTGAACATGAGGGAAAACACAGCTAATTGAGCCAGCCAGTGATCAGTTCAATGTTGGTAATGTACCCTCAATGAATTCAAAAGACGGTACTTCGTATTCACCGAACCAGCGCATTGGCGTTTGACCCCCTAAAAACTGGCTGAAAAGAGTGGTTTTACTGAATCTCCCTGATGCCTTCTTCCCAAGATATCTGGAGAACAACACTTCGCCTCTCCCGATAGATTTAGAGTCGGCACTGGGGCCGTGCCAAGCCCAATGTACGTGCAACGGGAAACAATTCCGTCGCCGATCTTTGCGATATTCTAGATTAGACCTTCATCTTGGCGTCCAATGATAACAATATTACCTAAGATTAAATGGTGGCACGAATATTACAGCCATTTACCGAGGTCTATGGGGCAAGGATTAATGCCACGATTGATATGATCTGACATCAGAGGGGAAGAGGCCTAAGCCAAGAGCAGCCAAAGACGGCAGAAGGGGGTAAACATCGGGCCGAGAAGGCGAGCCGACGACAAGTGGACGAAGTGTATTATCAACTGCCTCTGGGGTTGTAACTCCTCCACGACCTCATAACCGAGCTGGGTTAGGCATCACTCTAGAGGCTAGTAGCACCGAGTATCGGAACGTCCGCCTTGATGATTGCTGTCCCGTACCTGTAAGTGATTGTATCAAGGAGGATGACAACCAGAGGCCACCAGAAGGGCAAGAGTACGGGAGCCCTGCACAGTTTTACGACCTGGGGGGACTGGACTAAGCCAACGCTTGCCACCACTCGTCTGGAGGAGATCCGGACACTATCAATACACAGGGCCTTGAAAACGCCAAGAGTTTATTCGGCGTTCACTGGCCGAGTCGTGAGAGGAACCGACTCACCAGCGCAAATGGTGAGCCTGCAAAGGAGAGCGGGGTGGCCTTGGTATTGTATCCAATAGAGAAATTTCAAAAGGCGCGACCGGTGCCATCGCCAATATAATATATTAGATAAAGTTCTGAATGTTGCACAACGTACTCTGCCACGTCACAGCTGTCAGCCACTCCTCACTTTCCCATGCAGGTTCCAAGCCGGCATCGCCTGGCAAATTAGGGTGAGCAACTTAACCTTGGTGGCTTAGGCGACGTAGCGAACCACGGACGCATAACTCTATTATGCCGCTGCGCCGGAGACGTACATGCTTCTTCCGAAGTAAGTACGGCTCGGTTAATTCGGTTCTCGCATTCGCAGCCATCGGATCGGCGTACCTGTCGTCATCACTCTTCTGCGAATATGGAGAGACCTTGAGTCATGAGTCCGAGGATGCAGCAGTTTACGTGCCTTGTTTCATTTAAGAATGGAATCCCTTGCTTTTTGTGATAGAAAAAGAAATACAATAAATCGAGAGGGAAAAATGAGAACATAGGATGAAGCTTCAGATCTGAATCCCTTCCCAACTTACGTGTAATACATCATGGGCTCTCTACATCCTACGCCCAATCTGCCAATAAAACAGGAGGTGGCTTTTTAGATCAAAACCATAATATCTACTTGGCGTAGTCGTGGTCCAGTTAGGACAGAAGATGGTGCAATATTGCGAATAGGCCGATGATGGAAGAGGCACTCCACGATGCTCAAAAAGAACGTAGGATTCCACATCCCAGACATACCCGGACATACCCAGTGAGTCTCGAATCGCCCGACCCGTTCTGGAGATAAATGCGAAAAGGGTCGAGTGCGCCGGGGATATTGTTTGGAAGCGCTGTTGGGCGTCCGAAGTTGAGGGGTAATAATGTTTTCTCGGGTCATTTTTGGCCAGTCAGATCAATGCGCGGATGGCATAAAGCGCAGGGATTTGCACAATGAAACTGATTCGGCTTCCCTCCACCACAATTCCCTGTCCTCTTTCACACGATGGCAACAGACTTGCGTTCCATCCTTTGCAAAGACTGGCGGATTTGGGGTGCCACTACATCTAGGATCAAGTTCAATGAGGATAGCACAGGAGAGGCAACTAAACCCCCCTTTAACCCCGTTTCCGGCAAGATCTCTCTCGGCCATTCCTAATACTGGAAGCCAGTTATACTTAAGTTGGGATATGAGGTGGGTATTTATCGCCGCGGTAATCGACTGGAAGCCCCTGTCAGAAAGAGATGCGGCATCCCTTAATCAGGTCATCGAAGTCGATAATATGGACGAAATCCCACCAGTGGACATCACCATAGCCATGTCTAAACGTCGACTGCCCGGCCACGAAGAATGGACAAAGCTACATGACGTGACCCTCTCGCCCGAAACCTTCCATGCTAAGGAGTACAGCATTCGGCTAGAAAAGGGCACGTTTCCTGTTAAACACAATGGGTATGGATATTGTTGCTGGTACACGTTACGCCTCCACATGAACCCATCGCCGTATCCTCCGTTTGATGAATGAATCCAGAAGCGGCCAGCGGATATCCATAAGTATTGGGAGTGGAAGGATTTCCACAGGGAGCAAATTGAAGGTGATAAATATTATGATCCTGAGAAGGGAATTTCGCGTCGAGAGGAGGGAGAACTAGGGAATCCGGGGAATACGGAGAAAGCGCGAGAACTTAAGGCCAAATTGCAGGCAATAGCACACGGTGGTGACGTCTAGTGTGTTTCTACAATATGGCCGAACCCAACGGATGTCGGCGAGGTATACACAAACAGCAAGCTGGCAGCTGTTGTGTGGTATAATGCCATACATAGTCGGACTCGGATCTCGCAAGACTTGACACGCTCGACTCGAGGGAATCAAAAATCGTAAATCAAAGGGGCTTCATGTTCATTTTAATGGGCAGAGTGCTCCTATATTGATCGTTGGTATCACTCTCTTACGCGCTCGAACAACGTCAGGGCAGGGTGGCATCGGGCGAGGTTTCAACAAGAAGCGTGGTTACAACTTACGACGAGTGCCCACATCATCTTGAGCGGTTCTCGCAGCTTCCTGGTTCCCCCACGCCGGCAAGAATCCGCATGCCCTAACCTCTCAGCACCAATATTAATTAGTATGTAATTGTACAGCCTGGGAGTGAATAAAGGCCGGTATATGCCGCACACAGAGGTAATCGCAGGACAAGGCTCATCCATGTTCTTTGCCTAGTCCCCTGCGGACCACCCTTCCAGTGTTAAACATGAACATGGTCCAAGAAGATCGCGGTGATTGCTTGTGTCACTGGCCCGGCAAGTAAACACCATCTTTCCACTCTGGAACACCAACTACGTCGGATCTAACATTTATTTATATACGATATCATGTCTTCGAGCGATGATATTCCCTCAAATCCCGTTCCTGCATCCCCCAGTATGCGGATCGGTATAGAACCGACTCCTCTTGGCAATGTTGATGCACAATTGCTAATTACTTCAGGAGGATTTTAGTGCATCCCGAAATCATTCAGATCGCTGCCCGTCAGGAAACCGTACCTACCCTTTGATTCGGCAACGAGGACATATAATCCACATGGCGCAATGCGGTTGCTCGCGCCTTGCAGTTGAGGCCCATACTATGCCTCCTGGCGCGTGAGCTGAGAGCACCAGCAGCCCACAGAGTGCCGCATTTCCTGTGCAGGGACCGGTCGGGATGGAGATAGGACGCTAGGAGTAGTTGCGAGTGGCAATCGACACAACTTCAGCTGCGTGACTTTCGAGAACTGGCGGTGCCTTACGACGGCGAGGCTAGTAGGCTGTTGCGCCTTTAGTTGGTGGTGGGTTCGGCATCTGGGTCTGTAGGGACTCGGCCATTGGTTTGTGCGGGTGGGCTCAAGCGACGGTGGTACAGCCTCTGTCGGGATAGCTGGTTGCCATCAGATGGATTTTTACCAAAGCCCACAGAGCGCGTTGCTAATGTCGTGCATAGATCCTGTTGTGTGATGTCTTAGAGTGAATAACTCTGGATTTGCTCGATTCTGCAGTTGCCTCCTTGAGGTCCGCATTATTGTACTCCAGACCTGACTGGAGGGTGCGCATTCGGTGTCTGCGTGGCCAAGATACAGTAAAAAGCTATCGCCGCTTAGACACACCTGGCCTATCTAGCATCGAATCCTCGTCTAGGGCTGTTGAAATCCTCCTGTGGTACCAATATGGTACCAAGTACTTCATAACTTGAAGGGGGCTGTGAAATGCGCTTTCTCATTTGCCGCCAGGAAAAGAGCAGCTGTGAACAAATTAGAGGCGTAGAACCTAAAGGAACACAAACAGTGTAGCGTCTCGGATTAGGAAAATATTGATATCGCGGGCTCAATGTGGTAGGGTCGAAATTTTCTTGGCATTCAGCCCGCTCGAGGAGGTCAAGACTGGAAGCCCCCAGCGCGTCCCCCCTTTCTCAGCTGCTCCGCAACCAAGCCCCTCGTGTCCACCACGAATTCACGACGTCAAGCTACAAGACGTGCGCCAGATCGACGATAACAAGGCAACTGATCGCCTGCCATGGATACCGAACGGAGCTACGAGGGCGGGAGCGGTCGCCCGGGGAAACGGGGAGAGTTCCCCGCGACGGAAGACTTCGTTCGCACCACATACCAGAAAGGTTCGAACTTCCCATCCGCGTCTGCCGTGTAACCTCGCTGCGTCAGCTGTGTTCTAACCCGCTCAATTACTCTAGCGGTCGTCATTGGCGACTATGTCTATGTCGACGGCGGTTTGATGCACCGATTGAACCAAGGGCTCTACCAAAGTTTGTTCCGCCCATCTCTCAGTTTGTCCTTCGAAGCGGTACTGACCCTCGCGGAACAGTCAACAACACACTGTCCGTGGACATCTCACAGTCGTGGGACGTGAGAGATATCCAATTTCGGGAGAGTCCGAAACCTGCCCAGTCTCTCTCGGATCGGATCGCTCTTTGGCGAGATGGGGGAAAGGATGCCTTCTTTGTGTGGCCAGGAGTGGTGATGGGCAGTGAGGAAAATTATCTTTGGCACTTCACTACAGATGGCGAGGGAGGCGGAGAGTGGACGTCCCTTGCCTTGCCGGATCACATCAGACCTATTTCATGGGGTGCCGAGGCGGCGAGTCATGATATAGGGTACTTTTTAGGAACTTGGCGACACACAGACAACTGGGATATTGACTATAGCATGCAGATAACAACGGGCTTTATGGCCTTCGACTTTGCTTCCACCACGTGGGAGAATACATCTGCTACCCACCTCTTCGGAGACTTGATGTGGGACGGCACGCTGATGTATGTGCCGACCGTGACTGGCGGCCAGGGAGGCATTGTTGTGAGGCTCGGTGACCAAATGCTCAGAGTTGGGCAACCAAGCGCCTCCGGTGAATATATTGACTTCGGCAATATTACATTTTACGACATCGAGGGCCATCTGTGGCTATGGCAACTTGCCTCTGGTGACGTGCCTACTCAGCGCCGTGGCCATTGCGCCGTACATGCCGTGCAAGAGACAGAACTGGACGGCGACCGCGACCCTACCCACGAAATATTCATCCTCGGCGGCTCCGACTACGAGGGGAACGTTACCCACGACGAGGTTTATGTCACCAACCTACCCGGCTTCGTCTGGCACAAGGCGCCCTACCTCGCCAATCCCTCCGTGGGCCGGAGTGATCACGCATGTACGCGGACGACGAGCCAGATGTTTTCGTTTGGCGGCACCATACCGACGAATGAGTGGGAGACAAGGTGGACGGAACCTGACGCATTTCCCAATGGTGTTGGTGTGTTTGACTTGGTGAACTTGGCGTGGCGAACTCGTTATGATGCTGGCTCGCCGCCATATACGCCGCCCAAAGTCGTTCGTACCTGGTACGATAAAGGGTTAGTGGAAGCTGTCGTTTTCTCCAACCACCACCTTCTTATGAGCACTATTTAACACGAAAGGTTGGATAGTGGCATAGACTCCATGCAGTGGCCATCGAGAGAGGCAAAGGCTTTATTTAGTAGAGAGCCCCGGGGTACGTGAAAGCAAGCTGCAACAGACGGCTTCCAGCCCGCTCTTCCAGCAGGAACAGCTCTACTAATGCTTGAGAATAGACGACGGCGGACAAGACCGAAAAAAGAAGCCCATCGGAGCGATTGCAGGTGGTGTTATTGGCGGGGTAGTGGGAGTTGTTCTTCTTGTCGTTCTGGCCGTAGTGCTATACAAGTGGTTACGAAGGCGGAAGCAACCCACCGCTCCCCCAGTGTCAGCGGCCAAGGGGCCCGAGTTCAGCACGGTTACGAACCCCTCCCAGCTTCCATCAGGGGTAGCGCGTTGGGAACTCCCGGGCCAGGCGGTAGAGACGCCTCGATAGTAATAGGATCTGGGCAAATAAGCTTCAGCGCACCAATCTCCTAGCAAGGGTATTATTGGTTAAGCTTATATACTATGGAGAGGAATCTAGTTTATACTTGATAAGCGGGTTGATGCCTGCTTGGCTTGCGCTCTAGCCCTGACCTGTAGCTTGTATTCATTATCGAATCAGAGTTTAAGATATTGGGTTAAGAGCAGGGGATAACCAACGCGGTACAGGAACATGCTGCCTTTTCGAGCCGATAAGCGTCAATCTTCTCACAGTACAAAAAGGGGCTTTGTATAATACTGGTTTGACTACCAAATCCTTCTGTCGGTTGAGGGATAATCTGTGACCGGGCACGTGATCTCGTTGATGGAGGGTAGCATCTTTTCTCAGGTTTGGTCATTGGCTCGGTTGCCTGCTCAGCCCCAGGTTTCCGGCGGCTACAGCATGGCGACATGGCTGGGCTACGCCACAATGGTTGGGATCAAAGGGAAGGGGTTGGATCGTCCGAGTCGTCTCCTGATGAAGAAAAAGGCGGGGCCGGTACTGTTGAGATATCTGCTCTTCTCGGTATTGCCTATGCATAATAAATCACGTTTCCAGGACTCTTGCAATGGCTTCGCCGGACCCTGTGCAGCAAATGTTCGAAAGCGCTAAGCGCGATTTCGAGAGGAACCTCCCCAAGAAAGTCAAGGCGAACGACCTCCGCGGCATAACAAACGTGCAGCAGCTGTGGGATGCTATGGACAAATTGCAAGCCGAGCAGTTCAAGTCGTCGACCAGGATGCGTTTCTTGATTCGCATTGAGCCCTTTGTCACCCGACTCGAGAGTTTAGCTGGTGTCATCGAGGTCTTCGTGCAGGCGAAGGCAGATGTGTTGGCTCTCGTATGGGGGCCCATCAAATTGCTTCTGATGTGGACCAGCCAATGGCGCCAAGGGTTTGATGCTATTGTCCAAGTGATCGAGAGAATCGGGGAATTACTTCCCCAATTTTCGGTTTCCCAGAGTTTCTCTGATGTGAGCCATATCAAGAGTGTCGTAGGCCTTCTCTTCAGAGACATTCTCGATTTCTATTCCGCGACTTTGGAGTTCTTCAGCATCCCGCGTAAGTGCTCCCTTCGGAACCGTCTACACTTTGTCTTCAAGTATATGTTAAACAAATTTAAGGTTTGAAAATTGCATTTGAGACACTTTGGCCTAAACGCTTAGAGAAATTAAAGGTTGTGGAGAAGCAGATCAGACAACATTCACAACTCCTTGGTCAGAACATCACTTTCGAACATATTAGAAGAGAAGAAGAAGCTAGAGATCGAATGTTCAAGGACTTTCATGACGCCGAGGACCATAGGGCCAGGCAAAAGTTCGAAGCATTGCAGATTGCTATTAGCCCACGCGAATACAGTGAGAGACTCGCCTGGCTCCAGGGACGTAGCTGTCCAGGAACATCAAACTGGCTCGCGAATGATGAGGACTTTCGAAATTGGCTAGACCAGTCCGATCAGACACCGAGATTGCTATGGCTTCAAGGGATCCCCGGGGCAGGTAAGTTAGAGGCCCTCATCTAACTCGACGCGGTTGGCTGACGAAGCTGCCCAGGGAAAACGTTTCTCGCCTCCTGGGTAACCATCACAGCTATGAGCCACGGAGTCACATTATACGCATTCAGCAGCCACACTCACACTGATTCTACTGCCATATCCGTGATGCATTCGCTGCTGTTTCAACTAGCCTCTGGGAACCAGGATGTGCAAACGGTCTTGACCGACTCTAGCAAAAGCGATCTAAAGCATAGTTTAACTACGACCAAGGAACTACTTACTACGGCGATTAAGTGTGCAGGTGGGGCGTACATCATCATAGATGGACTCGATGAAATCGAAGAGTTCGAGCGAAAACAGCTCCTAACATCGATAACGATATTCTCGACGCCTGTACCGATGCAAAACTCAAGGTCTGCATCAGCAGCCGAGCAGAGCATGATGTCATTAGAATACTGCAGCCCAAGGCGACCGCGATTCGTGTCCATACCAAGAATGCCGCTGGTGTGCGCCTATATGTTAATGCCAGGTACAAGGAGTGGATGAGTAACTCAGACTTTTCACCCCGGGGTCAGAGAGAGATTCAGAGCCTTCTTGCTCCTATCCCCAGTAAAGCAAAAGGTGAGTAAATCGACCAGGTACTATCTTCCCATCGGCTTCTCTGATCTCACATCTTGGCTTAATACAGGCATGTTCTTGTACGCCCGTATCGTTATCGACAACGTGGTCGATTTGATTAGCATTGAGGATATCGAAAGGGAACTGAAGGCTTTACCAGCAGATCTTGATTCCGTGTAAGTCTGAGGATGGCCCCTCGAGAACCTTGGCTAACTCTCCATATAGGTACGAGCGTATTCTTTCACGCATTAACCAACTAGCCGCCCCAGCGAGGAGAAGAGTAAAGAGGATCCTTGGATGGATCGGTTGCTCTCCTACGCCGCTCAACGTATACGAACTTGATCAAGCCGTGCTTGTTTCTAGCAAGACATGCGACGACGCGCCGATGGTCAATGCTTCACTCAATATCCTCAAGCTGTGCGGGCCCATTGTCGAAATCGTGGACGAAACACCGAGATTAGTACATTTCACAGTCAGAGAATACATCTTTGACAACAGACATCGGGACTTCATAAGTATGCGTCAATCCATACGCGATCTTCTAGACACGTGCATCACGTATCTTTGCTATGATGCCGTCGGTCCCGACATAGACGAAGAACAAGTACGGGAAAATATACTGCAAGGGAAATATCGATTCCAGGCATTTGCCTCCTGGTCGTGGTTTACTCTTGCTAGGCAGTATGTTCGCTTGACACGAGACAAGACTCATCTCGATGGCCTCAATGATCTACTGCGAGCGTTGTTTTCCGAGAGGGAGAATGTGGAATTTGGAGTTAATGCCGAGAGTACGGATGCGGGCAATGACTCCGTACTAAACCCCGTGTCCACTCAACCTACCAACGATTCTGCTCGACTACGCCGTCAGCCATGGCCAGAAGCACCCGAGTTCATTCTGCAGACGATCGCATTCTATAATGACCACCCGAAAGACCTGTGGACCGTGCACAACAGTAAGAACAACCGTCACCGTCACCGTCCCTTCTTTTTCCTTCCCTTGGCCTATTTCGGCATCTAACTCTTTCCGTAGCCGAGAGATGGGCATCCCTCGACCCGTTGACTGTCTCCGCCTCGGCTTCGAAAGTCCAAGGCCTATACAACAGTCTACTCTGCTGCGGAAAGGAGGACAAACCGTTTCAACATAAGGACGATTGCGTATGTGACGACTTGCGGAGACACTACGGAATGTCTATATACAGATGCCACTTCTTCTCGTGCCTTGCGCAGCGAAGCGGATTCGAGACGGACCAGCAATGCAAAGACCACATAGTAAGCCACAGCCGGCCATGGAAGTGTGCAGTCCGGTCTTGCGACTGGTCCGAGATCGGGTTTACGACATGCGGACAGATGAATGATCATGTGGAGAAGTTCCACAAGGTGATGCGTGAAGGTGTTTATACGCAACCGTCCGTAATGGAAGACGAAGCTTTGTATCCCCTCCTGTACGACCTAGTCATATCAGGAGGCTTCGATGAGCTCTTCGCAATCTGGCCATCCTGCCGGCAGAAGGTCAATCAGATCACCGAGGTTGAATTACTTATGATGGCAGCTGGGCAAGGCTCGCTCTTGATGGTCGAACTGCTTTTGGATTGGGACGACGAGGAAAAGAAACCCCGGAACGACGCAGTAAGATTTGGTGCCTTGGTTCATGACGCTATTCAGAGTGGCAAATCAGATGTCATGCGGTGGATCCTGGACAAAGCCACCTCCTGGGGTAGTAAAGACGGGCGGAAATATCGAGATATTGTCATCGCCGTTGTTAAGTCGGAATCACTGGAGGCGTTCGATATTTGGCACGATATTATCACATCCACCACGTCTTGCAACAACAATATCAACCAGGAGCTGTTCGAGAAGACAGTGATCACGACAATCCATAAATATCCCGATCAAGAAACGCGCATGTTCGATACTTGGCGGATGCTAGACAAGAAGTCCTTGTTGAGTCCGCCTTCTCTTGGTCGTGCGCTGACAATGGTTGCACAAACAACGCTTTCCATCGAGCAAGCCCGGGCTCTGCTTCAGTGTCGAGCCTTGATCGATTACCCCCGAAGCAGCAAGGGGACTGGGTATACTGCACTGCACTGGGCATGCAAAAAGTCGTCCCTAGAGGCCGCTCTATTTATCAAGTATCTGCTTCTCAAGGGAGCGAACGCCTTTACCTCGTTCCGTAAGCCGGTGTCGGAAGAGGAGGGCGCTCTAAAGATCAAGACATGGCTTAATGTGACTTGGTCTGAGCTCGTGAAATGGACACGCTTCCAGCGGCGATTGTCAGGAAAAAGGCCTCTGCGCGATCACCACGAGTTACTAGGCAGTGACTCTAGCATAGATATAGGACTGGCCTACGAAATACGCGAAGGTTACCGCGAAAAGGAGGACAATATCGCCTATGAAAGAGAGATGCGGGCAATTGGCTCTCGATTAAGGCCAGATGGCTAAAAGTAGCTAAGGGTAATAGCAGATCTTATCTGAGTGACGCAAGCAGTTTCTATGAAGCATCGTCAGAGGATGATTCTTATAAATAGGTTCTGGTCCGGACCTGTTCTTACCTTAAAGCGTTGCCCGTCAACGTCGCTCTGCTTAAGTTCGGTTGCAGAAAGCGACTGGTGGATGAGGCGTATCTTGTCCTGTTGAACGTCACGGACATACTGGGTCAACATTAGCTTGACTGAATAGTACCACGAGAGCTTCAAGAGTGTCTCTAAGATGAGTGTTTCCTTACAAATTCAATCGAATCCTTGATAAGATAGCGGGTTATCGTCACATCGCGTGTTTGCCCGATCCTATGGACCCGGTCAACCGCCTGGGCTTCCGCCATTGGATTCCAGTGGGGCTCAACGATGTGGACATGGTTCGCAGCTGTGAGATTGACACTATAATGGTGTACGCAGTAAGCATCCTAGAAATTAAACGGCTAGGGGAGGGAAGACTCACCCCTCGCCGACGCTGCCGATGGTGGCAATCATCACTCTACAATCAGGATCCTCGCGAAATGCTTTTAGTGCGTCTGCGCGGCCGGCTAGAGATGTTTGTCCATCGATGCGCCTAAAGCCAACGTTGTGCTGTTCGAGCGCCCGTTGTATGAAGTCGAGCATCTTAGTCCAACAACTAAAGACAACGCTTCGAGACGTATCAGTATCAATGCGAGGAAGGCATGGGACGCGGGAGATCTCTGGATTCTGGGTACCTTCTAGAAACACCTCCACCATCGCTCGGTGTCATTGCGAGCTCCTTAAGAAGGTTGTCCATTAACGCAACAATCTTGACGGACGGCTGATATTCGCCCATAGCTCCGCTTTGGCTTGGCGTGGGAAGCGGTGACCTGCCCGAACATTTTGGACACGAAACTCCGGACGGCTGGGTGCCATCTGCATCGTCCATTCCACCACACTTGGCGCAAATGGAATGGTCGCAGCTAAGCTCAATAGAAGCTTGGACATCGCTGCCGTCTCCTTCTAATTCCGTACCGCACGAATCACACTTTTGAGACCACATGGCCATGTCTTCCCACTGGGCAGTCTCGATATCTCTGTCTTGCCATGCGTGCACGGCCGAAGCCGGTAGTAGACTCTCGCCATGGTCGCAAATGCGCCGAAGGTGGCCGATCAGCGGCAGGATACTGCTTCCAGTACTGGAGCCCCAGCCGATCGTCGGCCTAGGTTTTCTAGCCTTGCTCTTCTTGGCCCGTTCTATGGAAAGAGCTATGACTGCCGCCCGGCGTCTGAAGAAGTCGTACAACTCCCTCTCACCCGTATCTAGCTCGAGGACCTTGTTGATCTCTTCCTTCTTGGGCAATTTCAACTTGTTCACTATGCTGTCCTTGGTTCGGCGTAAGCATGTTGCCTTCACCAAGGCGCGTAGACGGGGAAAGGCGTAGGGCTTTTTCTCCCTGACTGGGTTGCCTATCCACGTTTTGAACTCAGAGGGTCTCTCTAGAGAGTGAACATTGATGAAGCTTATCAACGCGCCAAAGTCATCGATGCAATTCTGGATTGGTGTACCGGTCAGACACCACCGGCATGAGGCGCGTAATGCGCAGACTGCTGAGAACCCCTTTGAAACTTGATTGCGAATGTTGTGGGCTGAAGAGGCCAGATTTGCGGTTAGGTATCCGTGAAGCTCCGAATAGATACGGGTACTGGGGCGGGAAAGCCAACCTACCTTCATCAAGCATCACCCTTGCCCATTCCGTCGCATATAGGGGCCCACGGGAGGAGTACTCGGATCTCAGTGTGTCATAGGTGGTCAGTATCACATCCGCATTGTGCCAGTCCTCCGCAACTTGTTGCCGGTTGCTACCGTGGTAGGTCCGCACAGTGATGCACCCAGGCTTAACGTGGCTATACGCGTATTTTTAGATAGCTTTCTCGCAGAGAAATACACGCGGAATCATTATACCTCTGAAATTGATGGCTCCACTCCGGTATGGTGGACTTGGGCGTGACTATCAAAGTAGGGAGTGGAATTTCCTGCGACTTGGACGTCTGGAGGGAATCGAGATGCCACAATATCAAAGATATCGCTGACAGGGTTTTCCCGAGCCCCATTTCCTAGAGTTCGCATTAGATCCGGAAATTTCGTGTGGCGAAGTACAGCACATACGTCCGCTAAGATACCACCACGCAACAGCCGGGGGTGTTCAACCGCTCTCTCGCCCGTAACTACATGATAATACCTACTTCTTGTCAGCATCAAATGACAAAACGTAGGCAAACCAGACAAACCTCTTTAATCCATGTCGGTTTGCCTTTAGAGCCCACAGGGCTGGGAACGCTGGTTCGTCGTACGTTCCGCATTCCCTCTCGATCATCATGGCCAAAGCACTGATCTGATGGCTGCAGTAAAGTTAGCTATCCGTCAGGAGGTCCATGGGATAGGTCTTACTCCTTGAGGGTTGTCTGCAGCCGCGAGCTAGGACGAACACCAAATGTTGCGTCGGGATCGTGCGCAGACTCGAAGATTTCCAACAACCTGTTCTTTTCGACTTCCGTCAGAACTTCGGCTCCCGAACGAATGGACCCAGCCGAAATCGACAGTTCCTCCAACGGAGGCATAGAACCGCCTGGACGAAGTAAGTATTGCGGGTTGAAGTAGGGTACACTCTTATCACATTCAGTCAGTGTCGGATGCTGAAGATAGAGATCACCGTCGGCCAGCATTCTGCCGACTTTGCGTTTCTCTGACATGAAGCCATAGACGACAACTCTCAAATCGGCCTTGATGTACTGTAATTGCCGATAAGTCTCGGGGACTACGACGATAGCAGTGTAGACCACCCATGCGCTCTTGGCGACGCTTTCGAGGGCGGGGGAGCAAGCTGCAGCGCCTGAGCCAATGGGTTGGGAGTCGAGCGTAGATATTTTGAGTATCCCGGTAACAGGTTCGATCTTAACAGGGAACCACCGTGCGCCTTTAGCAGCGGAAGATTTGATGGTTGCCGATATCTCAAGCTTTGTTACATTAGCGGAGCAAACTGGCTACTCATGGGATCGATCAAGTACCCACCAAGCCGAAGCACGTGTCATAGGGAATTTTTCTAGACTCAGGGGACGCTTGCATTAACACCAGCGGTGATGTGCCTTGGTCGGATGTTGGCTTGGAATGTTTTTGTGTAGCGCAATTGATCACGGCGGGGTTTTCACACACGGTGGGCTCCCCTTGAACAGTGTGCGCTCGTGGTACAGCAGGCGGTTGAGCAACGACTGGCTTCTCGCGCACAATAAGGTCCTCACGACTGTCGAGCGGTACGGGTTCAGGCGCGAGAACGACGTCCTCGTCGTCGTCGTCACCAGTCAGGTCGATGATGATGGGCGGAACAGGGGGTGCGGATGTCCCTAATTCTGGCCCCGGACGGGGAATACTCAAACGGGTAGCCCGTGCCTGTCGGGTTCTCACAGGCCGCTGCATTTGTGCCATCTCCTCTACCACGAGCGTACTGCGCATCGACGGCGGGTTAGGCTGAGGGGGTCGCCGGGTTTCGCCCCCTCGAAGCCGCTTCTTTTGTCGCCCATCGTGTCCCCGATCGCCGGTGTCAGCTCGGCGCTTATTGCTTTCTCTTCCCTGCATCCCGGCTCCGACCATCGTGGGTTTGATGTTAAGCTAGTCTCAGAGTGGGCTGCGGGTGTTTGACTTGTATTATAAGTAATGAGTAATGAGTAATGAGTGAGATCTTGCATACTCGGTGTTCTCGATTGGACCCCACGGGACATTTCATCCCGCAAGACAGGAAACACGGGTGGGCAACCAACACACGGTTACATCGACACAGCCTCATCCTCCTGACGATGAGCGTTTCGTGTATTGTTATGGCGCTTAGTCATCTGCGCCGCCCCGCGCCGACTGTATTCGTGTTGGGAGCCACTTATTATTGGATAAGTTATGTTAAGTTCTCACGCGTGCGGAGGGGTGCCCATCTAGACAAGGGGTGTTTTTAGTTCTCACCTTTGCCCCGCAGGCGATTAGGATCATAATCTAGAAAGCGGGCTATAGTGCCACCACGCATTTACGGTCACTAGGAGCCTCTATGAGAATCCTGCGGCGAAGTTCTGAAGGAAGCCATCGGAGTCACTAGCTGCATAGACAAACTGACCAGCGACTTTACTGAGGCAAATGCAATGGGTGGCTGGTATCGCTGGTGTGGGAGTGATTAGTTAGATATGGAGCGACGGATCGTCTTTGTCGATGAAAGCCTTCCGAGCCTACTTCGGTGTATTCAACATCAATCTCTCCTTCTAGTACACGGGTTCTATAGCGTAAACAAGTCCGACTCATCATTGTAGCGATGGAGCAGAATTCTAATTTTCTATCTAGCGTCATTCAATATCTGGGATCTATCGAAGACGACATTTATTTCAAGTACCCAGTTTCAATTGGCTTCCCAAGACACCTAAATATCTCCGATCTTATCCCATTCCACAAGATCCATCCAGTCCTCAATGCCATGCAAATCAGGAACGCTAGTCATCTCAAAATCTCCTGCTCTCACAGGAGAAGCTTCTACAATCTCTGATTCCGTTTGGTCCGTACCCTCCTCTTCGCTCGAAGACCAGCTGTCTTCATAGTCGCTCCAAAACTAGCCATTCAGGAGATACTCTCACTCCATCACCTCTTGGTCTTCCTCAGTCCATTCACAGTGTTCTCGCAAGATACTAAGCAACTATATCATAGCCTTCACATGTAGCGTACGCAACTGCTCCCACATACTGAGTTCTGCTAGGCCTACTGGTATCTAGCTACTTATTAAGTAGCTATAAGAAATATGTTGCTTAGTATACTATATTTACTATACTCTTATTGTTTATAAGTCAAGGGGGGAAAAGAGCGAAAAAGGGGACTATCGCTAATCCTAGTAAGTGTGTGTGTATGTGTAGGTTAAAACGAATTAAAAAAGACCCCTAAAAGAGAGGCTAAAAAATAATAGTAGGTCGTACCCGGGTTCGAACCGGGGCTGCCGGAAACCATATTAGTCAATGACTAGTCAAAATCCGGAGTCCTAACCACTAGACCATACAACCGACGTACTGTATTTGACCAATGTGATTGTCGCGCAAGGACAGCCAAGCTATAAAGATCGAAGGGCACGAAGTAGTTTGTCATAATAATTAATGGGATTGACTACTTCGTACTTCAAAAAGTCAATTTAACTGAGCCGCAAGAGGATTGGGAAGTGGCTTCATAGCGACACGAAAGATCTTACTGCAATCCTACAAATTCTACCTAGGGGAAAATGCTCGATTAGGGCAACGCAAAGAGATGCGACTACTGAAAGAAATGGGTATCTGCCATTTCGTCCTACCCGATCTTCACCGTCACCAAAGCGCCCCTTCTACCTCTGGACCGCCAGAGCGTGGCAAACGTATTCGGCATAGAGCATTAGCTGAGGGCCGAGACGGAAACTTCTAAGAGCTCTTTTGAGTCATCCCTGCTCACATCCGCGGAGTCGTTTACCAGCTTGCCATCAGCGACATCTAATGGGCGGTGCGAAAGTACCCATACCTGCCGATCGTTGGGCTGGGCTGGGTAGACATGTCTGCTTCTACGAATAGCAATCTCATGGCCAATGAAAACGGACGGACCTGGTAGCGGTAGAGGAATGGAGAATGGGGCACTGATGCCAAAGAACCATCACTTTTTTGGAGTTTGAGAGCCGTAAAGTTGAAATCATTGACGAAAGAAGATTCTCGAGTATAAAGACAACCTTCCTCGAGGAGATTTATCGCAGATACTGGGAGAGAGACTTCACGGAGATACGACCCAGCACGTAGACCATGACGTGGGAGTCGGCTGGTAGCAGCGGAGGAGGGGACGGAATTCGATGGGAAGACCGTGGATGACACCTCGTAGCAAAGTTATCAAATGTATGAGCGAACAACATTCTGATATTACCTCGGGTAAAACCGACATCGCTTCCCCTGCCTCGGACGCAGTCAATAACCATATGCTTTTTCCAATGACATATTCCCTCCTCATGCCTCTGCAATGCAGTAGACCTCAGGATCTATTACCCAACAACCATCCATCTCGTTTCTTCAACCTTCCATTAGCTTCTGGGAGATGACGAGGAGCTCTACGTTTCTCTGTCGTGAACAGCAGGCGAAAACGAACGTGGGGAGCCGTCTCACCTGTGGCGTTTGGTAGACTTTCGTGTGCAGAATGGAAGGCCTCTGTAGCGGACGGATATGCTTCCCAGAAATATTAGGAGCATTTTTTGAGAAGCAAACAGCTGGCAGCGAGGCCAATCGATTCGGTTGCCAAGCCCAGGGATGGGTAAGAGCATTGTGAGAAGAGAAAAGATGTTCTGCTCTTCAAATCGAAGTTGACATCGGTGGTAACTATGGTCGTAAACCCGCGGACTTGCCCTTGCCAACTACCAAAATTCCTCCCATTCAATCAAGGAGTGGCCAGAGCCGTCTCAACCGCCCTCCCACCCGCACGAATCGATCAGGGTCAATACCATGCCGAAGCGCAACTTCCCGTAGCTTCTCATCCTTTCCAGGATTCACCACCTCGCACACCGCCTCGCGGGAAGGTGCGTCGCACAACCAGGCAGCAGTTCGATAAAACCCCCACCGAGAGGAAAACTTGGCAAGCATGTACACGTAGACGAGACCGTGGCGGGTAGCAGCGAATGGCGGCAAGCTGCGGCAGGGAAATCCGTCATGACGTGCGCGGCTTATGGAGAAGAAGACGTCTGAGGTCTCGCTCAATTTTCGCAGACGGGTCGTGGCTTTTCGTCGTTCTCGGAGCTCTTCGCGGATGCGGTTGCGGTACCAGGGGCGAGGCTGCTGGGAAAGCCCTAGGACGTTGTACCATGGTCTCAGCAGGACCTCGATAGCCCGATTCATCTTGGCTTAGGATTTTTTCGATGGTAGCTTGCCAACCCCGATAGATTCCTCTGGGGTCGGTCTGGACAAGAGACTCAGGGGATGAAGAAACGAAGACGGCCGAGGCCTCACTGGCAATGTTGCTCTTTCCTTTTGATGTGATTGCGCATGGGCCACCAGCGACCGTCCTGTCAGCATCCGAGTTACCTGATTGCTGAAATGAGATTGTGGTGAGACACGATGCCGCAGGCCAACCTAGTGGAGGTCTCTGGGGATTTGACAGGGTCTAGACAGAGGCCCAGCAAAACTAGAAGAACGAGGCGGACGAAAACATACATCACGGAGCATCCTTTCCGTCAGAAGTCTTCAGCTATAAGAATGGGCCTGCAGTCCTGATCTGTATTCCTCTTGAAACCCGAGGCCAATGACTGGAAGTTCCATAATCTCCATCCCTCACCATATTTTATCCATCTTTACTCAATTCAGTCGCTTTCACCCAAATGGATTCAATGGATTCTCAACCTCCTGCTTCCCGAGATGAGATTCCCCAGCGACCAGCCATCATTGGAATTTATGGCATTCCCGGATCGGGGAAGACTTACCTGCTGGGCAAGTTAAAGTCGGTCCCAAACTCTCCCTTCACCTTTTACGAAGGTTCGGAAATAATCGGCGACTTGGTCCCAGGAGGACTCCCAGCCTTCAAGAAACTGGGAGAAGCCGTGAAAACAACTTGGCGCGAGCTAGCCATCGCTAGGATCCAACGCGAATGCCGGGAAGTCAATGCCACCGGGGTAGTTACCGGGCACTACATGTTCTGGGATGAAGGGGAAGAGGAGGGAAATCGAGTGGTCACCGAGGCTGACCTCGAGGTCTACACCCACATCATCTACCTGGACATCCCTGCCTCTGCGATTCAGGACAGCCGTGGAGGTGATACACAGAGAGAGCGGCCTAATGTCACTGTGGAACATCTTGAAAAATGGAAGGCTATTGAAAAGGCCGAATTACGATCTCTATGTTGGGAAAAAGGGATCATATTCTCGCTGGTGTCGGGACCACCAAGGAATTTGTTGGATGAGGTTACCGCATTGCTACTCGACTTCAAACGCCATGACGAGCGATCCAACCTTGACCTTGCCCTCGAAAAGGTGCACCGCTTCGTCACATGGGCGGCCGCAAGCCGCAAGCCCCAGTTGGACGCTATCCTGGTTATGGACGCTGACCGGACCCTGGCGGCTCAGGACACCGGTTCCATGTTTTGGAAGGCTGCGGCCGAATCAGCTAATGTCTGGTCGAACCCGGATCCCGATGTCCTCAAAAGGCTTTTCGGTAGTAAGATGGGCTATTCCTACGCCGCTTTTCGCCAAGCCGCGCTGCTTTATCACGAGGCGGCTGAGAGTGACAACTTTGAGGCTCTGTGCGATGAAGTGTCGCTGGGTGTTACAATGCACCTTGAATTCGTTCAGTTTTTACGTGCGGTAGAAGCGGCATCTCATATCGCCGTGGTTATCGTCACTTGTGGGCTGTCGAGAGTGTGGGAGCGCGTGCTCGAGCGGGAAGGTCTCCCGAGATCAGTTCAAGTCATCGGCGGAGGCCGCGCTTTGGATTTAGGTTCCATTATCGTAACACCTGACATCAAAGCAAATATTGTGGAGACTCTCAAGGACGACCACAATCTGCGCGTTTGGTCGTTCGGTGACAGCCCATTGGATCTCCCCATGCTGCTTGAGGCGGATGAAGCAATCGTTGTCGTTGGGGATGAACATACCAGGAGCAAGACCATGGACGAAGCTCTTTCAAGCGCTATCAAGGATCAGGGCCTCAAAGCACGTCAGGTTGTCATTCCTAAAGGATCTCCGCCGAGGCTAGACACGGATATCCTCCCCTTGCTAGATCTCACGGATGATGTTATTCTCAAATCCCTCATTCGTCATCACCCTCAATCTCGGATTCGCCATGCAACGGAGCGAAATTCTGCCAAGCTCCTGATGACCCCCACTCGAAATGCGAACATCGCCGGTCCCTCCCTTCGCCAAGCCCACCACCAAGTAGGGCGTTATTTGGCAACCGAATTCTTGACCGAAATCATTGGCGTGGAGAGCTACGATATTCCTCACGTCCAAGGCTACGCCACAAAGGGACATCGCCTGCTCCATGAAGAGAAGACGGTCATCGCGGCCCTAATGCGGGGAGGCGAGCCCATGGCCCTTGGCGTCAGCGAGACGTTCCCTCGAGCAGCGTTTCTCCATGCTCGGCGGATCGACGACATTGATGATAGCTACACCCGGGGATTTGAAACCATTCTGCTTGTCGATTCCGTCATTAACACTGGGAGGACAATTATCGAATTCATCCGGGCAACTCGGGAGCTTCACACCACGATCACAATTGTGGTCGTCGCCGGTGTGGTTCAGGATGAATGTGTCTCTCCTGGAAGCCTACTTTACCAGGAACTAGAAAAGGATGTTAACCTTTCAGTCGTCGCGTTGCGGCTGTCCGAAAATAGGTACACCGGGCGAGGAGGTACTGACACTGGGCACAGGCTGTTCAACACAACCTACCAAACCTGACTATTTGTTTTGATTCATAAGTCAGTGCCTGTTGGAGATGGCTACCGTACGTGAACTGGAGCGTGGATATTTCGTTGGTATTTGGTTTGGGTGTATCATGTATGCAAGCAAGAGCCACATAATGGTCCTCCAAGATGGCCTAGAGCAGATAGATACCTTACCAGAAAGACTCCCCTCTCGTTGCCCCTCTCGTTGCCTTAGAATAACGCCATCGCTCGAACGTAAGGTGCAAACTGGAAGCTCCTCCGAGTTCCTGGGGGTCTTTGTGAAAATTTCTCACCGTAAGACGGGAAGTGTCAACGTGTCTTAGCCTACACTAGTCCAAAATTATCTGTTACTTAATTGTTCGTTATTAGACAGGTCTACAAGTTTTAAGATACTCGCAGGGGCACGTTGACACAGAGAATCAAACTCGTATTTTCATCGTATTCAAGTCATAAATCCCTGTGTGGAATTGCCTCCTCGAGTTACCTCGACTCGGGTTCGTCGGATTAGATAGGCTAGCTCTAAGAACCTGTCCTCCGGGGCTCCCTCTGTTGTGCGTGCTGAAGTCGCTCGAGGTGCAGCGGCAAGGAAGGACTGCCGCCTCTATGAACCGCATGTCCTTGGCTAATCAATGCCGCGCTGTCACGCATAAGTAACTCGTAATATGTTGTAGCGAGTAATGTGGCTGGTACGTTGACGAAGATGGCAATTGGAGGGTATCCCTGGTAAGTGAAGACTTCAGGGCCGTAAAATATGGCAGCCACAAGACGGGCGCCCAAATCTCGAGCGAGGTTGGTGCTCAAGGCGATACTGCCGAACCCCCAGATCATATCTGCGTAGGCCATGCCGAGCAAGAACGGAATGCATACCGGCGTGACGAACGGATTCGACGGATCCATGGCCGCCCAAATTATGATTCCGATAAATATGTCCGCCATGACCTCGATCACAAATATTAGGCCGATGCTGGGGTGGGTGGCAGCAGGGAAGGCGCAAAATATGGAAGCGGGTGCTCCGCCGGCCACAAGTGGTTTCCCTGCCTCCACGAAACTCGCATTCAAAGCCTGAATCTGCGGCCACATGACTCCCATGATGGCCAGGGCCCCTATGAATGCGCCGAATATCTGGCTGAATATGTAGTATGGTACTTTCTTCCACGGGAAACCTCTCCATATTGCCATTGCCAGAGTCAGCGCCGGGTTGAAATGTCCCCCCGATACAGGGGCACACGTAAGGATCGCAAAGACGATTCCAATTCCAAACGCCCATCCAACCTGAAACTGACTGACTGTGGCCGTACCGCTTGCGTTATTTGTCTCGATCATCTGGCTGGCAACGGACGCGAGACCCGGGAAGACGTAAAAGAAAACGCCAGTCGCTTCGGCGGCGCACTCTCGGAGCCATTGGGGACGAGCGCTTTCGAAATCTAGTCGACGTTGCGAGACTGGCCCGTAAAGAGGCTGTCGAGAGGGAAAGGTCGGCTTCAAGACCGCTGGCGTATCTGGTTCTGATGACACTGTAGGTGTTAGTTCTCAGAGTTGAGGACCTTGAAGCAGGAGATGAGTTGCTGGGAATGGAGAGGACTAACTACCAGAAACCGGGAGCGTGTTTGGAGTTAATGTTCCACTATTACTTTGGTGCTCGAGACCCATTGCGTTAGGAAATATGAGAACTGGCTATTGGGCTGAATGGCTTCTACTTCTACCCGTCTCCAATTCAGTTGATCGGATCTATCACTCTCGAAGTGAGGTTCCAAGGAGAAGCAAGGTGGGCGAAGAAACCATCATGTAGAAAATTTTGGGACGCAGTCAGAGAGGAAAGAATCGGTGAGACCATATCCCCCCTCTAGTGCGTTATGCACAAAGCGGCTTGTTAACAACATATGCATACTCACGATAGCTGGGCCGGGTTCGGCGGAGCATCGGGGTATCGGTAGCGGTGTGCCGAAGTCGCCTGAAAGTACATTTCCATTGGTCACATTGACGACCCATTGTCCGTATCGGGCTAGAAGTTGGCAAGCCATGCTTCATCGGGTTGGTAGGTCCGCAATAGACAGAGTGATCCGCGATGAGCATCAATAAACTGCGGGAGAATACCAAGTACTAAACTGCAGATACTGCTAGGCTGCTTGTCCGGGGTCTTCAAGGCCACATGCCTCGAATCGGAGCCCGGCAACAACACATTAAACACCTGTGTTTAAACATACTCAAAACACAGATAGCCGCCACGTGTGTCCATGACATCCCGAACCGCAGCATCCGGTATATATCCAAACGCTGTGAGAATGTGGTCTAGTGTCACGATATTCCCTGGATCACCGTCCCTCCCAGTTGGCATAATCTCCAATTGCTCCTCGGAAGGCGATCCAAATATCCTTTCCTCGTCCATCATCGTCCCTGGAATCTCAATAAAGCCGATCTCGGGGTCTTGGTTATTCGGTCCACCAATCGCGTACAGCCTATTCTCGAGGTCGGCTTCCTGCCATTCCCACCAGAGCTTGTCGAGATAGGTATGTTGGAGAAAGAACGTTGGGTCGCTCGGTGATGTGTGGGTGTCTCCTCTCTGGAATATTTGTAAACACAACAGGCTCGCAAAGTTGTCTGGGCTTCGGAGGGAGCAGAGAGTCACGTACCAGGCTACCCATAATGGCATGTCCAAGGAGATGCGGGGTTCCATAAAGACATGGCCAGACTTCTTCGTAGGTTGTGTAGTTCATGCATGTTGTTGACTGGGCTAGAGCATTCATCAGTTTGAGGGGATTCGCACGCCGGTTAATTGAGCGAGCTAGGCATGTTGGCGTGGTTTGGTATCCTGGCCCAATATTCACGGTCACATTGACGAACGGGCCGTCCTGAATACAGCCTCCCGCACCATCGCCGCCGAAGCCGGTGTTGGGGTCGAAGACTGCAGACTCGGCAAGGTCGTCCAATTTCATATCCTCGATCTCATCCCAGTATCTATGCAGATTCTTAGTCAGTTCGAAGGCCCCCATTTCAACTTCATGATGGACTTACGGGACTGCACCCTCAAACCCGCAATCCTTCAACATCATCTCATGAAGGTGGATATAGAATCGGTGAAACGGTAGGAATGTGCCAGTACTATGAATCGAAATGGCCTGGAGCTGGTGGTTCGCGA
Organism: Scedosporium dehoogii; assembly: GCA_002812735.1. NCBI lineage: Eukaryota > Fungi > Ascomycota > Sordariomycetes > Microascales > Microascaceae > Scedosporium > Scedosporium dehoogii. Next base: position 176,674 of record PGIR01000029.1, read on the forward strand.
CGATGTCATCGTACATTGTCTTCGCTCCTGGCAGTTTTGTTTTCGCTGGGGAAGTCAGGAGGCAGAGCTCCGCATCGAGGTACGCGGTTTTCTCATCGTCCGCTAGCGTATGCCTAGGGTACTAGGTTAGCGTCAAGGTGCGTTTCGGTGGCATGTCATTCCTGCTCTTGCCACACGTACCACCCTCGTCGTTTCGCAGGCTCAGCACAAGTTGACTCGGTGATTGGAACGGGTGAGGCTTGGATCGAGCCGATCAGTTGGGAGCATACGGCGAAAGCCAAGATTTGATAAAGTGTCCCCATGTTTCAACACAATATTTAACTCTGCTGGGTCTTGGATGGTCTTTCTCGCATAAGAGCCACTTTTTGCCCGTCCATTCTCCAACCCAGATCTTTATAACTCTCCTGGATCCACCCCTCGTCTTCGGTATGAATGCTGAAGACACTCACGAGCCCTTATGATGACGAGTACCAGCTTTGACAGTCCCATCTCGGCAGTTCTCATCACGAATTTTCTGGTGAAAGCCCCGAGTGAATACGTGTAATTCAATGTTGGCCGTGACAAAACAAACTAGGACATATTAGATATTACGCGGCCCGCTTGACTTGCGACTCGAGATTAGCCGCTCCCTTCCTCCCGACAGTCACGCCTCCGCACGAGGCTTCATTTACGCGTCACCTCTATTAAATAGCACTCCTCTGACAGAAGAAAGGAAATTATAATAGCTAGAATGATAATGGTAAAAAGGCTTTACTGTGGATATCATGTAAAAAACGGTTCAAGAAATACGCGAACCTTCAAGGAGCTTTATTCTCAATCTCTTAACCCCCGCAGGCTTCTCTGCTTGCCTTACTTTCTCGTCTAGCCAAAAGTTATCCTGCCCCCGGACGGCGACACCCTTTCCGTTGCCGGTATGGTGTGGCCATTCATGTGAAGGAACCAAATTGCAGAGACCAGAAATGCACGGGAGCGTCTGGAAGGCGGTGCGGTAACTGAGGCGGAGGCCAGCACGAAACTGGATTTCATGTGATTCATCAACTCTATTACGGACATCAACTTGACGTTTACTTGTGATTGCCCTCAATGTCACTGGAGGTTAAGAGAATATCGAATGGGCCTCTCTAAACTACGGAAGTCTCTTGCTACGAGGTGACAGCGGTTCTCGGCTAGTGAACTGTTTGTCTTTCCTCTGTCTCTTGAGTGCGTCAAACTTTGTAATTGGAAAGTGGGAGGGTCATCGAGCTCAATTATTGATCAACTTATCCTAAACATAGACAATACCAGTGGGAGCGATATTGCGTCTTGGTGGGTGGTTTACGACGTTCTTCATTAGTGACATGAGGGCTATGGTAAGGATATGGACTCCAGCATAGGAGACGTGAAATTAGGGCTTTGTTGATATCCTATTAGTAGATAGAGCGTAATTAGAATAGTACAAGAGTCTTGTGAAAGGAGTCGGTTCTTGGCGGGTTGGAAAGAGTTGGCCAGGTAGTTGCGAGTTTGAAGAATGGATATTGAAGTACTGAGTGTTGGCCATGTGAAACTAGCCTAAGCAATATAAATACTCCCTTGAGTGCGGACCCGAGGTGATACTATCTTCGTTGCGCTGTCTTCGGTTCATCCCCTGTGTTTCCTCCCACCTATCACCCAATCATTGGTTTTCTGCATGCTATTACGTCCCACTCTTGAGGACCTCAGCCACGGTAGGCTTGCTCTTGTGTAACATTTAAGGAACGACATCACTGACTACTTTGCACGGGTGCCCAGTACTGCGTCTACTGCCACCTCCGATCGGGCATTTACTCCGGCCACAGGGGCGAGCGAAGACAGCTTTTGCGCTGTCTCTAACGGCCCAAATTATTCGCCTATCAGCTCTAGGCGATCAATTGAGCCACGACAAGGGAGCGTAAATGCAGGGCCTAATGTCCCGATACCTTCAATCGAGCGTGATGAGGGCCATGCCGCGAGCATCCGCCATGTCTCACCTAGTGAGCCTCGATCTACCTCTCCTTCCGTAGCCCTTACTCCTCCAACTGCCATTTCGCTTAGCTTTCGCTTAGCCGGAACACGTCTCCTGGTGCAGGACTTACGCCAAGCGCAGAGAGCGACGGGGGGTAGAAATTAACCTTGCAACAGCGGCAGCTCCCAAGCTAACTTTCTTGGATAAACAGACTCCTGGGATGCCATTATCCTAATGAAGTCCCAGAATCCTCAATCCAGCTTTTCAAGCGCCGCTTCTCAGGACCTAATATTTCGTGTCTTCGTCCGCACTCACGATAAGAGCAACAGAGGAGATGTTTACTAAGGTGGTTGGAAGGAATCAAATGTAGCGCAGATTGGGGTCGGATGATTGATGAGAATCTCTGTTCTCCTAGTAGAACCTTATTATTATCTTGCGCGCGTGGAAGTGGGCACGCGGCGTGGCGTCCAGAGAATAATACTTGCCTTCCGTTCCCAGAGGCTAATGTTGGACTGTCCTTCGTTGTCCCATTGTCCATGCCAACTGACCAATCGGAGGTGTTTGCTGACAAAGGGTGGGTGTTGAGTGGGGGACCGATTTGAACTTCGTCCGCGCTTTCCCTGCATGTTCTTCTTCGAAAGTCCACGAATTCTCAAACAACCCGAAATATTTCCAGGGATTGGCATGTCCGAAAAGATGCGGTGAACACGGTTAAAAGGCTGGATGTTCGCATCGCAATTCTCTAAGAAATAAGTCAACATTTCATACAGTCGTCTTCCAAGTCTCCAGCCTCGCTTTACTCCTTGCCTTGCTCTCCTGCCTACCGTACTTCACAAAAGTTCCATCACTGACACTACTGCAAACGGGCTCCGTCTTACCCGTCTCCAACGCGGTGTTGGCTGTGTTATTTTCAATGTCTCGCCAAGATGGAGGAGTGCAGCGTCTTTGGGGGATATTACACCTCTAGTAATAAATAATATTGGATCTCCTCATTCCAGGTTCTGTTCTAGTCAAAGCTAGTGGCCGCTTTCTTTTCCCCTTTGTAAGGAGCTGCCACGCGATGCGGCCTCGATTCCCTTGCACATCGTCTTGTACAGCTTAGCGCTATGTATTGACTTGCTCAAGTCCAGTGACAAGTGAAACTAGGCTGAGTGGCGTAAATACTCGAGCCTTCCCTTCCTCCTTCCTCATTTCTCACGAGTCACGAGCCTTCACCCCAGGCTACATCGCCCTAACAGTAACTGCTCCACTCCACATAACAGAGTAAGTGCACACTCGCAACACTCTCGAAGCCCTCCTTCCATCATCTCAAGTATGTTGCAAAAAACTACTCTAGTCCTCCCATCTCTCCCATCTTTCCCACCTCCCCCATCCCTCGTCCCCCATACCTCGTCCCCAATCCCCATCAGTTTTCTCTACCCTCCAGACCACCCATCACCCAGCGCCCATCTTCGCGCTAGCATTGACGAAACAATGCAGTCCTCACATAAACGGGTTGGCTCTGATGACCTCAGCCTCCCCCTTGGAATACACCCATTGTTTGTTCAGCCTGCACCTGGCAAGAAGCTGCGAAGCAGGTCCTCTTGCTCAAGCATCAAACAGATCATGAACCCCTACGGATTGATCAACGGCTGGCAGCGACAACTATACTACGGGATCCGCGGTGATCTCGTATGTCTCGCGCGTTCTTTCCATGAGTTTGACGAACCCCCTCGATTCTACCCAATCTTCAGCAAAGCTCCTGTCCATTTGTTCCCCGTCGGTACTAGCCACCGAATCACCGGAAAGTACGAGGACATCCGTCACTTCATACGCGAGGCTTGCTCGAGTATGGACTGGAAGTCGATTGGGGTTTATCGGTTGGGCTGGAGGACCAACCAGGACGACAATCCAGTTGTCGTCTTTGTTCGAGTACGCTACGGCGGGACCACTGTCGACGAGGCGAAGCGCGTTGTTGCAGAGATTGGCGAGGTTCTATCCCAGTATGTCTGCCCCCAAAGCGCCATCCTCTTGACGACTAATGCACTAACTCGAGTTGATAGCGCTAACATGAGAGACATCCACGTTCACATCGCCGGGGAACCGAAATCAGAAAAATCTGACGACAAAGAAGCTCTCCCCCCCAATCTCGATCAATGCTATTCCCTGAACCCCGCCATGGGCTCCAGTGTGTCGCCCGCAGGACTAAGCATCCCGGGACGCTAGGTTTCTACGTCCGCGTTACCCATCCGAATAACGGAGCTTACCAGGCCGGCATCACCTGTCACCACGTTGTTCAGCAAGACAGTGACCAGCAAGACCCTTTTTTCCCCATACCTCACAATCCCCATGGAGAGGCCTAAGTGTATCATCACTTGCCCATCAATGGCGGATCACATAAAGTTGATGGGTCGTCGCGAATTGGACGCAGAGGAGATTAAAGTCGACCTCGGAATACTTGAAGAGAGAGAGGCCCAAGCCAGAGATGGGATCCCGGAGTTCTGGAATGACAATTTGGCCCAGAGGAAGGCCACTTTGGAAAAGAAGCTCGCGTCCACCCGAGAAAGAATCGACGAGATTACGAAGTTTTTTGAGAGCATGAGCGTGGTGGGGGAGGTGGTCGTAAGCTCTGGAATCAAGCAGCCCGAGGCTGGGTGTGGAGTAGCCGATTGGGCGCTCGTTCGGTTAGATTCCAACCGTTTTCCCTCGTCAAGCAAGGTGAAAAATGTAAGTGCATGTCACATCTTCCAGAATAATCCCTGATTTACCCTAATATTTGTGTCGTCCGACTAGAACCTCCCCGAGAATGCAGCCGATGAGATGGACCGAATCCTGAAACTTATGGCGGCGGGAGATGCCGAGCTTTTGAGAAGGGCGGGTAACATAAACCTTCGCCTTTTACAAGAGCATCGCACAGGACATGATCAACGCCGCTGCCTCGCCGACCTACTTCGCCAAGAACGGGGCGCAAAAGTCTTCTTATACGGACGATCCTCCGGTGCTACCGTGGGGTTATTGAATGAAATTCGAGACGATGCCCGGACACTCTTTCGTTCAGCTGGCGGAGGATCAAGAGAAGTGGTTTCACGGGAGTACGTGGTCTTAGACGCTGTTCGGGCCGGTCTTCAACACCCTTACGCAAAGGACTTTATTCCCGTCTTTGCTCGGAGTGGCGACTCGGGTGCGGCTGTCATAAATGAGGACGGAGATATTATTGGCATGTTATTTGCGGGTATTAAATTCGATCCTTGTGGTTTTGGAGCCTGGTGGGTAACTCCTGTTGAGCGGATTATCAGCGACGCGGAGGCATGCCTCAACAGGGGGGAACCAAGTGGCTGGAAACTTGAGGTGCTGTAGACCATGGACTTTCATCAAAGGAGGGTAGACTTTCATTTATATCTTTGCCCTTTCTGTCAGTGTTCACAGATAAACCTCGAGGAAATAGTTAGTTTCTACCAAATAATGGGATCAGCTCATACTAAGGACTTTATCCATTCTGTATGTATTTACTTGTGATGACCGCGTCAGTAGCCTACAGTAGTGTCCTTTACGGTTTACCATAAACCCCATCAGATGTTATCAGTCTCCACTCTATTACTTGGCTGTTATCTTCTTCTTCTTATAGGCCCTTTGGGAACCAGCCAACCATCCCTCCCCATAAGAGGCCCCTTGCTTTTATTTTAAGCACAATTACCTTGGTATGGGAAATGCGCATGGCAATTTGGTGAAATGATGTTTGCACTTTCGCTTACAGTCACGTGAGTGGCCAAGGTAGCACCAGACTTGAGAGCATGTGAAGGAGTCTGAGTGACCTTCGGTAAAGAGGCACCAAAATTGAAGGTATTACTTGCTGGTCACGAAGAGCATTCAAACCAAGTCTTTTCTGCATGATCTGATTGGTCTTCGGGATCCGGGCCTGCTGAGCCTGTTTCGCACCGCGCGAGCCCTCAAAGGAACTGAATCAATTCTGGGTGGTTGGAAAATGAACTGGTCGTTCTCTTTTGGGGGTCGTGCTGTCACCTGGGATAGAGATATCCTTCTCCCTGCGCAGAGGCCTAGTAGGGTTCCCCGCAGTTCTGCTCTTGTAGATTGGAACAGGAGATGACAAGAAGACGCATTAATAACATCGCGGGAAGGATGATGCATGTCATCCATATTAATGTCACGGTTTAGTTCACAAGACCATGGCTACGAGTATTGGCCGTTTTGCCAGCTAACCACTGTTTTGGGTATGTGAAGAATCAGTATTTCAGCCGCTGAACCACTAGGAACCCTGGGAATTGCCTCGTAAATTATCGCCTTGTCCCTGTTCCCCCCTGCGCCACCCTAGTTTCCGAGGCCGGAGCGTCGAGGGAGCCCGCCGGTCATACCGGGAGAGGAGCGGTGCTGGGAGCCAGAGTCTTAACCAGTTCAACGGTTTCAACGGCCCTTGCTTCTAAACTATTTCTTCGAACAAGCGTTTCTCCTCGGTCGACTTGAATTCGTGGCCAAATTCTAGGGGAACATCTCTTAGCCTTTGATGCCACTCGTCTCTAGCCTAACATGATCGGTCGCGCCACATTGTCAAAGCGGTTCCTTTCCCAGGCCATCCAATGCTTGCAAATAAAAACGCCCTTATCAAAATGGTTTGACCAAAACGCCAAGTCTGTCAACGGGCTGGCGATGATCACCGCACAGACCTTCACTGGTCATTGTGGAAAGACAGAACAGCTGAAGACGATGGCTGCCTTGCTTGTCCGATTTTCTTTTCTGTTTGGTCCTCTCGGTAACCTCCCTCGCGGATGGACAGCTGCACAAGTATGCTCTAATGAGTACCGAGCGCAGCTAGTGGATGATAGCTCCCCTTGGCATTTTGGTTGAATTTTACCTCAGTAAATGGCAGGCGCTTTGACAAGATTGGGCACGGTCAACTTTTAAGCTTATTGGGGTGGTTCGTGGTTTACCGAACTGGCAGTGGAACAGGGTCAGACTTTGCGCGTACTTGTAGGGCAGGTATTTCGGGGAGACCAGAACTGATCATAGACGGGAAATCAATATTGAGGTTGCATGCCGATGGTGCCAGGCTTGCGCCATGGAAGTTTTGGTATCAAATATTACGAGCCTAAATATTGGAACCCGGTTCTCGGTTTGGCTGACGGGCGCCAAATACATACGAAGTAAACATTGAACACCCCAAATTTCCCTGCCATGGCATTTAGATTAGGTGAGAACGACAAAATGGGAATAGTCTGTCTCCACCAAGCAAGATGGGAAGTTATCCCGCCTTAGGCTTCTCATAATGTGCTCTTCTTCATCAAGCCAGGGTTTACCTTTGTACGAAGTACCGCATCGCGATGAGCTCAGCTATGACCGAATGTCTGCAGATGTCAATTGTTTCTGGGCTTCTGCCAAGCGGTCCTAGGGTTCTCGGTAATTACTGCATCTCCGCTTCCCATACGAAGTACCTTCTAATTGACGTCGATGCGATTGTTACACCTGTCTGTTTCTCCCAAGTGTTGCATGCGATATATAGAAAGTTCCCCATGCGATCCATTTCCCATCTTCTTTGGCGACGTCAAAGGTTTTTGGCCCCATCAACTCAAAATGCTGGCAATATGAAAAAGGAAAGGCGGGAAACACCTTGCCTTTGCATCAGAAGCTCTGGGGCATTACCGGTCAACCAGTCTGTGCTGCATTATTAGGGTGGTGGCTCTCACCAACCAATGAAGACCCCAAGAATAGAGAATTAACCTGCTGGGTGTCCTCTGGAAATGGTGGAAATGAGTTGGCGGTTGAAGACGAAGAAGCGATCATAGCACCCTGCAAGAATTTCGTAAAACCACTTCGTATGATGGACTAATTAGCTTGACTTTCCCTGAAGACCCCGGAATGTCAAGTTCACCCGCCCGAAATAACCTTGAATTTTCGACCCCAGTTCGGCCGAGCGCCATTTTCTAGTTCATTTTTTCCAGACTACTAGTTTGGCCCTACGAGAGGGTACTTTACTCGTTTGCGTTGATGATGGCGTCCTGTTCAGCGCGCCACTCCTTTGCGCGTGCGCTCTGTCCATCTTTTTGCGGGGTCTCGGACAGAAAGCCACCAGTGAGTCGACAGTTCTGCGCCACCAGACCATCCATTCTCACAGAGGCACACTCTGTTCGCCCGACCCCGAGTCCTCAAAACCGGGCCCGTGTATTAAGTCCGTTGCCAGCTGCGCTGTAATATCATCGGCGAGACAGGGCACTGGCTGGGTTACCCGGCTGGTTGCTGAACAAAGGGCCAAAGAAAGTGTTCCAGAATAACCCCGTCTGGTAATTAAGGTGCCTGTTAGAAAAGTAAAGTCTGGTTCCTCCGCAGGTCTGTCAAAAGGCAGGAGTAAGGTTAATGTGACACCGCCAGGCAGGTCTAGGATCCGGTGACTGAGTACGTGGACGGAGACATGCATATCCCGTCCCAAGTCTCTGGCTGTATTATTTTCGCTTTGTCCTAGCGAACTGCATTAGCTGGTCCGCAGCCTCGAGGCCTAGATACCGGATTTGGAGTGGTTCTGTTTAAGCACCCGCATGAAGCATTGTCATCGTCCCGCCACGAGAGAATCCATGAAAAATCTTAGTCTGTGGCACCCTTTTCTCAAGCTCGGTAAAATCAAAGAAAACATCTTTGTCTACGAAGTAATCCTAGTGGTACATATCGTTGTCGGAGCGTCGGGGCACCGTCTATTATTTCTTCGTCCATCGATTCTATCGTCAGGAGAAGAACTTAAGATGAAAATGCCCCAGAAGGGTGTCCGCATATGCCCCGGGCAACCCCTGCCGGACAATGGAAGGTATCAGTACCCCCTACGTCTGTGCATATCTCAAGGAAAAGCATAAAAAGAAGAGGCAAAGACGGAGTATTGGGTGTATACATATGTACAAGTACTTTAAGAGTCTCGGTTCGCCGGAACGAAGAGTCTCCAGAAATGGGATTGAAATGCGACACGAACCTGACGGACAGGACCTGTCAGAGAGACATGGGTACCCTTCATACGCGATGCGACTTTCCATCTCCCATGTTCTCTTGCTTCTTTTCCGCACCTTTTGGGCGGGAACATGAAGAAATCCGAATTGAAGAATCAGCCACGTTACTCAATTGTTTGCTGTTGAAGACTGGCAAGATCCACGATCACTACATTGTACGGCCTCGCACGCAATTGTCAAGAAGAATATCGGAGAAAGAATCCTCTAGTTTCACAATGGCATTACCTGCACTTCCTCTCCCATCAAACGCAACCTGCAACGATGACAGAGATCAGAGATCAGAGGTGTGCCCCGGAATTGGTTCTCCGCACCCACGGCCCCCCTGTCAAACTGATTTTTTTGATTTTCGCCGTCCAGGGGCCTAAAGCTACTCGTTGGTTCGCACACCCTCTCAGCCCCTGGCCCGCCCGACCCGCCTCCACACACCATCGCAAGTGATTTATGACCTGTGTCTTTTTGTCAACGGAGAAGCGATCGATGCGGGCAACGAGATCAATTCCTCCCCTCCACCAGCCATCGCGAGCAGAATATCGGTCTGAAAAAGTCCAAGCGTATTTCGCTGAGAACAGGGCATCTCCAGACCATACTTCGCAGAGACATGAAAACTGTTTATGAATTCCATTTCCACACACCACTTGGGGACGAGACGGGACGAAAACACTACCCATCGCCTAGTAAACTTCCCCGGTTACAGTTGCTTCTCAATGACACTACCAAGTGGCGGTGCCGTCACGGATTCATTCCCGCACTCCTCTTCTGGTACTCGAGGCAACATAGCCCGGCTCCACCCCCCCTCCCCGGACTTGTTCCATCACTCCCCTGATGCCACGCAAAAGATCTGGTTTGTACCATGATACCGTCAGATGAACCACCCTTTCCAAGAGTGGTTCGCCCTCCTGCATGGGGAAATGGATTCATACAAAGTAGAGAGACTCCACACGCCTGAAGTTTCTCTCCCAGTAGGACCAGATCCCGCGCCTTACCCAGTGGCAAAGACACGGGCAACCGCATAGCATATATATTCATCTCGTGCCGCTCCCACACCTGCTTGTCAAATTCGGGTGTATCCCTTCCCCCCCACTCCCGTACAGGAAGGCTCTCAAGGAAAACAGGCCAAAAAGCAAAAGGGAAACGCCAACGCCGAATCGAGAGTCGCAGCACAACATGGCGTTTTCATACATTCTCCCCCGGCATGACCTCACGCCGAATTACCTGTTCCCCAGGCAGGAGAACAACACCGATGTCAGTTCCGATCCTGGGCTTCCTCCGCCCATGACCCCGGAGGAGATTGCCGCCGCACCGCATCCCAACTTCGGCCCCAAGCTCGTCACCTCGATATGGGTTCTCATTGGACTCTCGGCGGCTTTCCTAGCATTACGGCTTTACTGTAAATTTTCTCGGCATCGCGGAACATGGTGGGATGACTATCTGTTGATCGGAGCATGGGTATGTCGAACCCTCGATTACACTTGACTTCTACCTGGGCGTGATAAACACAGCTCGAGGAAGCAACACTAACAGGCGAATTTTCAGCTTTGCATCACTGCCGAATCCGCCTGCCTTACATACGCTACCACCCTCGGCTATGGGAAGTTCTGGTATGACTGGTCTCCGATCTACGAAGAGATCACTACCATGATCAAGCTCATCAACTCCGCTGGCTCCTTGTCCCTTACCGCAGCCATCTGGTCCAAGACGAGCTTCGCCCTTACACTCCTCCGACTCACCGAAGGCAGGATCAAGTGGCTCATCTGGTTCATCATAATATCCATGAACATTGCCATGGGCCTCAGCGCCCTCTTCGTCTGGCTGCAGTGCACGCCTCTTCCTAGGACATGGGACCGTCTCGTCCCGGGCACCTGCTGGGAGGCACATGTCCTTCCCAACTATAACATCTTTTCAGCCTGTGAGTGGCTCTCGTCTACAAGCCGGGAAACCTTTTACTTACCAAGCTAACCTGTCAATAAGCTTACTCTGCTGCAATGGATATTACTCTCGCCCTTCTCCCCTGGCGACTCATCTGGGGCCTCCAGATGAAGATGAAGGAAAAGATTGGTGTCGCCATCGCCATGAGCTGCGGTGTCTTCGCCGGAATCACCGCCATCATCAAGACCACCAAGATCCCCGCCATGGCCTCCGCCGACCCTGGTCCCGGCGTCGATCTCTTCGTCTGGGGCAACGCCGAATCCTGCGTGACCATTATCGCCGCCTGCATCCCTATCCTCCGAGTCCTTATCCGCGACGTCAAGACCTCTGCGGGACGCTACTATCTGTCTAACGGCCGCACCGGCGGCGCTGGCCACAGTACCCACCACCAGTCGAAGAACCGAGATAACAACAACACTATTACCATCACCGGTGGGAGGAAAGATAATGGGTACTACAAGGCCGAGGACGAGCGCGAGTTGACGAGGGAATCAAACGGGAAAATTTTGCAGACGAAGGAGGTGGCGATCGAATATCAGTCTGCGGATAACTGGACTGAGGAGCATGAGCTGGATGATGTGCAACGACGCCCGCGGTCATGATGTATGATGGGCTCGGAGTGGGTGGAATCGATGTGCTACTATTACCATTTACTCTTATGAATATGAAGGGTGGGATACAGGGTTTGGGTTTCAATATTGCATTGTGATGCGGAATCTTCAGCGATACCTAGCTCTAGCCTTTATGTACATGGTTGCTTATTTATTTAGTTATTTATTATTTCTCTGTTATGATTCCGGCTCTGACTATTTCTCTCTCTCTCTCTCTCTCTCTCTCTCTCTCTCTCTCTCATTTGAATATCTAAAATGTTATTGCTTCTCAAATCTAGGTGAGTCGTGACGAGACAACTACCGGCTCATCACCCGCTCCGATCATATAACCGTTTTCCCGGTTTCGCTATTCTGACCGACGGCAGAGCCAGCTAGTTTTAAGTTTTGGCTTTTTAAAGTGAAAACAATATTATCCATCTTACAATATATGTTTCATCAGTCCCTTTGCCTGCGGCCCCGGCATCTGGTGGGAAATTGGGGGCGAAACTGGGGGCCGTTCAAGCGATACTTGCCGTGGATCAAACAGAAAGAACAAACGAAACCGCGATTTTAAGGACTAGCAATATATTGATAATATAGAACCCCAGGATTTCGACGGGAGTGATTTCAAGGGGCTTACAGCAATCAGGGATGCTGGGGGTGGAAGGAATTAATCGCGAGTCACTCGTGGCTCGCGCCACACAAAACGAGGATCAATCTTACCCGCATACTGACTCGTCCTGACTCGGGAGTAGCCTCACAGCCGTAGCCACCTGAGGGACTCTCCGTGGATGCGTCAATGCATGTGATGAGGGTTGTCGCGGCTTTCCGAGTGCAGATGTATCGTTTACATTGCTACATGAAGCATGTGTATCGGAACCAGGTACATACCTGGCTCATAGACGATAGTTACGGTCTGGATAGAGGCCAAAATCTGCAAATTGAATGCTTCTGTTCCCCCGGCATCGTGGCTCGGTATTGTAAGAGTAGTATTCTTGTTATTAAAGGAGTTCGGAGGAAGCTGCCAAGGCCAGACCTCAGGACGTCTCCGGAACCTTTCCACCCCTGGAATGGGTCGATAATTTTTCACTTACCTGCGTGCCATTGCCAAGATGCGCTAGAAAGAGAAGAAGGCTGTACCGAGACGGAGAGACAGGACAAGGGTTCGCCAATGGTACTGCACTCATTTAAAGTAGCGGGAGGTGTACCCGGTGCTTCGAGTGTCGTATTATTGAATCAACAAAATGATTTCTCAAGAAGACAGCTCCGATTTTGATCGGAATTTATGCTTATATTTCCTAGTGTTGCTAGCCTTTACGGCTTTGAGTTAGGCTCAATGATTATATTCCGTAGCATGGCCAGGCGCTCCGCTTTCGACGCTAAACTGCAAGGCAACCCGACATCCATTCCAATGCCTCACTCTCGTCCAACCTAAGGCATACGAGGTGGAATTTTGATCTTCGTTCCTACAATTTTTAAATGATTCTATCATATTCACTTTGTTCTGTTACCCGCTTGTTGTCCATCTCACGAAACATACTTCATTAGATGGTAAGATCCCTCAGCATCCCGGTCACCTAAGAGTATTGTTTAAGGTTGTTAGTCCCTGGGACCTTTTTGTTTTCTTTTATTTTCTTTTATTTTATATTTATTTTTATTAAAAAAAAAAAAAAAAAAAAAAAAAAAACTTCAGCGTCGATGCCACTGAAGGTGGATTCAGTCGACTGCGTAGCGAATGGCCCGGGATAGAGGTGTAGCATCTGGCGTCTTGGAATCGGCCCATCTAGCAATATACGTAAACCAAGAGGATAAAAGGCGTGAGGACCGAGACCAAGCCCAAGGACTAAACCACAACTGGAGAGTGGTATCAGGAATCGGGGGATCGAGGGCTTTGAATTTCCCCTCACGTTCCCTGCGCTGTCCCTGACAGAAGTTCAGAGCAACGCTGCGGAATTCCAGGGCGGAAAGTCGAAGGATCTGGGGGCCCCAAAGTGCGACATCAAATCCGTCCGCAGGCCCGGAAAATGAAATGCGGTCGCCGGAAGGACGCCGAAGTAAGCGAGAGAAGAAAAAGCCAAAACGTCAACTGTGCCTGCGTACTGCGTTGCAACTCTCCGGGCGTCCTTCTCGGAGGGGGTTCCCTGTGGACAACGTAGTAGTGACCATCATCGTCAGGGGTGGATTGCAGCTGATGCTCCTCCAGGCGGGGGAATCAACCCCAAAAGGGCCCCGGCCTATTTTTGGCTGGTGCGATTTTTTCTTTCAAACTTCGAGTCAATGCCACGAGGCACGCATCTCCCTGTCGCATTGGGATAAGAGCAATCAGTCCAGCGTCTCCCCTATTCCTTGTCAATCGGATCAATTGATATCGAAGGGTTTGAAATGGCTATGAAGTATATGTAACATTATTAGAATTTAAGAATTTAACTAAATATAAATAAATAAGAAAAAACATTCTAAAAAGCTAAAAAAATAAAAAAAATTTGGTTTTTAGTAAAGAAAGAATTTCTAAATATCATAGTAATAATAAAATCTATAATACTTCAAAGCGCTACTATTACTTTAATAAGAAAATAGTATTTACGTAGGTAATAGAACGCGGTCGCCGCCCAGCCAATCTATCAACTCTCGCGAGCCTTCGGCGCTCATGTGAGAATCATAAGCTTGTTGATCGGCAGAAATGATGGGGTATCTAACGGATCAAGCAGTCCTCAACCTACTCCTCCATGGCGTATATGGGCGTTTCGTCCGTAAGATCCTGCGGCACAAGGGATGCGTATATAAGAACGCCCGCTTCGTTTTCCAAGGTGTATTCCGCAGCCTCCGTGGCCCTCTTTACGAACTGCAAAGTATTAGCCAGCAGATATAAGGATTCATCCATTCCGTTCTATGTCTGCCTCGTCACGGATTGCTGAGCTAGTTGCGGGGCGACGTGTAAGGAGGAGTCTTGGCAGCCATGATGTTCCTCTCTGAGGGGATCAAATGAAGAGGAAGTGGATGGGGACGCAATGGGGCCGGGAGGCGAGGGGGATCGGTCGGTACATCGTAAATGGGTGTTGATGCGTATTGGGGGGTCGGGGGGGTTGCGGATTCCGCTTTACAGCATAAATTCCGATATTTTTGTCATCGAATAGAACGATTCCAAAACTCACAACGCAACCGCATGGCGCGCTGGCGATTTGCATTTATAATACGAAGTACAGTAGCGCAATTGAATCGAGGCCATGGCGGCGTCGCGAGAATAAATATAAATATAACTGCTTGCCGTGAGACTTTTAAGCCCCTTAGTCGGCGTTAGGACCAAAAGTGCTGTCATTGCCAAAATGAAGGAAGCTCTTATCAGCCGCGGACCCAAAGTCCAAATTATCGAGTCTGCTGTTCCGATCCCTGGTGCCGGCGAGGTTCTGATCAAAGTGATCATCAGCGGCAGCAATCCCAAAGACTGGTGAGCCCTTTCGATTCAGCTACGTTCAAACATGCCCTCTGGATCAGTGGGTGTGCAGCGTCCGGACTAGTCTGACACGTCGAGCTCAAACCCCAGGAAGATCTCTGAATACTACAACCCCGAGCCTTACAACTGCGGTGATGACATCTCCGGGGTGGTTCATGCGGTGGGCTCTGGAGTGTCCGAGTTTAAGCCCGGCGACCGCGTTGCCTCGATGCACAGGTCCGGGTCGGCCGGTGGGAGTTATGCCGAATATGCCGTCGGCCCTGCTGACACGACTTTCCACATTCCCGAGAACATAACATTTGAGGAGGCCGCAACCGTTCCGCTGGCCGCCCTGACTGCTGCTGTTATTCTATTCCGAGGTCTCGGGCTCCCTGAACCCTGGACCACGCATGATATAGTGGGGAGGAAAACCCCATTCGTCATCTACGGCGGTGCTGGTGCAGTTGGTGCTTTCGCGATCCAGCTCGCCAGACGAAGCGGAATACACCCCATTATCGCTGTGGCGGGACGTGGAATCCACTTTGTCGAGAGTTTGTTAGACGTGAGCCAAGGCGACGCCGTCGTGGACTACCGCGCCGGCGATGAGGCAGTCGTCGAGGGGATCCGCACAGCGTTGAACGGCGCTACGCTGCAATACGCATTTGATGCTGTCAGAGCAGGCAACAGTTATGTCAACTTGGCCAAAGTCCTCGCGCCGGAAACCACCGACGCCGTGGGTTCAAAGCTAGCCCTCGTCCTTCCACTGCCAGATATGCACTCGGGGCCAGCAGGGCCTGAATCTGGCTTGGTCGAGCCGTTCCGCATGCCCCCGGGTATAGAGTCTGTGTTCTTAGCTGTGAACATGGTACATAATGCCGATAGCGAGCGGGATAGGGATTTCGGTTTTGTTTATTCTCGGTACCTAGCAAAGGGCCTGGAAGATGGCTGGCTCAAGCCGCACCCTTTCCAGGCGCGGGCCGGCGGCCTCGATGGCTTACAAGATGCACTGCAGAATCTCAAGGAGGGCAAGGCAAGCGCAATCAAATATGTCTTTAGGATAGCGGAAACGTCTGGAGTGCAGGCTTAACAGCCAGTCCGCTAGCCAAGAACTTTCGATCCACTACATTCTTGGGCTGAATGGATACAAGATCGTGTAGCGCTCTTGAGTATCTCCCTCGGCTCCCATTCCGCCCGTGACTCTTTTGGGACCACTCTCCAATCGGGATCAAAAGTCAAAGGTCTATATCCACCACTTTCCCTAGTTACATTCTTATTCGACCATTGTGACCATTTTCCGATGTGCGTGGCATCGGCGTTTTGCGGGAGGGTGGCCCCCAGGTTGGCTTCAAGATAATTCATGGTGTATGTCTATAGGGGGCCGAATGAAGTGGTGAAAAGCAAGAGTCAAAGAGCTAGAAGTACTAGGAAGCTGAGTATATGGATATCTGACTCTGGTGACTCCATTCATGTTGGATGGCTCTGTGGATTTCCGGACTTCGTGTACGCGGATGTGTCTATCGTGCCGACGGGGTAATCGAACGGCCTGGTCAGGGATGTATGGTTGGATCGAATGGAGAGAAAATAAGATTTCCAGATTTGCTTTCTAGTCCCGTGGGTGAGGGGTGGCTGTGAGAGCAAGACTTGAAGAATGAGAGGTGTGATTGTAAGGGAGGGGAGAAGAGGATATGTTGGCATGCAGTTCTTCGAGATGTCAGAACCCGATCCTTGGGAAGGTTACGTCTATACAACTGAAGCCTTTTCTTGCCAAACCAAAATCGAGCCCTTTCCTTGGGTGATTTTAGGATGCTTGCCCCTTCCTGCACACTAGCTCCGCAACTGCGGAGAGCGCCACTGGTCTTATTGCAAAGGAACCTAGTTTGTCACTGGTAGGAGCGGTAAACCGTGGCATGTGCCTTGGTATTGTGTATAGGAGAAGAAAGTACACCCGGTGGGCTCTTTCTAGGGCATTAGTGCGACTCTCTTTAGGCGAGAAAGGGGAAGGCACCTACTCCGGGCTTGGCCTACTAGAAAGGTTTATTCCTACATCACTAGGCCATCTGTAGTCCGGATACGGAAGGCGTATCGTATCAACCACCCTTTCCCCGTTAATTTATAGTCGGAAAACCATCGCACACTCACATAGCCCTCGTTACCGAAGTCTTCCGCATTGCCCTGGGTAATCGGCGCCGCTGCCATGAGCGTCAATGATACGGGGGCTAACATCACCACGAAGTAAATTAAAATTTTAGATGCACTTTCTAGTATCATAGCTTGCGTTCAGAGTCGCTTCTTAGCTATCATTAGATCCTCCCGGGAGAAAGAAGCTAGTGACGATGAGAGTAGCCCGACGTCCGGTATTGGAGGTTATATCTATATATATCTAGATTCTAGAAGGGGTAGGCGAATACAGGCCCAGTGTTGCTACCAGAGACGAAATTGCTTCTCCAAAAGACCCAATCGTTCTCCCAGACCCTCTTCGAATGGAAGATTCGATGGCTGTTGGCTTCTCCTTGTAATCTCCTCATCATCAGCGCGAAATACTCCGATACGCCGTAGTCCTTGCAGGGGATCTCCAGCAGTGAACCCGCTCTTTACGCACAGAACCAGGCCATATATTCGATTCATGGGAACGGATGGAGTCGATTCTTCTTCCCACGTATCGTCCGGGCTCGCGATCCTCCTGAATACGCCGGCGAGATACGCCGACAAATGCACCTGCTCCGAATTAATGGTCTGAATCCGTCCACGCACGCGAGCCGGTTTCCAGTCGCAGTCGAAGGCGACCTCAAGATTGACACCACCCACGGTGAGCGTGGCCCAGTCTCCGGCCATCTCCTTTCTCGTGAAACTGATCTGATGCTGCGCAATCAAACCGGACAGCCATAATGAATAGTCCTGTCCGTCGCTGAGCACAGCCGTCGGAGTCCGAATAACGCTGCAGGTGGGGATAAAGTGTGGCTCATCTGAGCTAATATCCAGCACGTTATACGAAGGTCTTTGTCCGAAGGCGTGGAAATTATCCACCTGTGGCATCCACTCGCCCGCGGTGACCCACGCGGTTGGCAGCGAGAGCCATGACCACGTCGGAATAGCCTCCTCACGAGGAACGTGGGAATGAGTTCTCGCTCCCTCACATGCCCACAAGAGGTCTTCTAAAAGACATACGTCCCACATACCAGCGACACACCTCACCGGTTCTTGGCAGCCGGTCGACTCGTCGGCAAAGGCAATTTGAATCTCGTGGCGAAATCTCGTAGAGAGAGCAGCAATAGCCGGGAGAATGTCCTTCCGGTAGGTAAATTTACGAAAGCACATTGTCTTTGCGATGCTCGTCCACATCAGTCGGAGGAACACCCTTGTGGCGTGGCGTCCCTCGTCGGCAAGAGTGATGCCCTGCCAAGGCGTTCTTCTGCGGCATAGGGCGGGAAAGCCCTCTGATCGACAAAACGCCTGACACTCGAAGAGAATGCGTCCCGCGCCAAAGAATATAGTTCGGCTCGAGAGCTGTCTTTCTTGTAGAGTCCAGCCTCTGCCACTCCAAGGTGCTCCTTCCACTTCCGCGGAGAACGCTCCATGGTCTCCCTCTAAAGGGGTCATATGCGCGGACATTTGCTCAAGCGAAATGTATCGGATCGAATAAGAGCCTGAGACGTTTTTCATTGGATTGTGGTACGGAATAGTCGCAGCGAGTTTTTGGCCGCGATCGATATCCTGTTTCCATGCCCATTGGCCCGGGTGGACTGGCAGAACTTGTCGATCGAGGAAGCCTTCGTTCGTTGAGGAAGACTTGACAGCGCAGATGGTCACCCACGCCATTTGGTAAATCTGACCCATGATTGCGGCCTCATGGTTCCAGTCATCCGGATCGTTCTGCACAATGCACAGCGCATCAATCCACACGTAGTCTAGGCCGAGGAGCCTCGTTATCTTGCACGCGTCGAAGTGGGCACGTGGCAAGGCGTCCCAGAGAATGCCTGTCTTCCATTCCCAAAGGGTGCCCTTCGTTGTTCGCAGGAATTCGCCTTTTCCCCAACAATAGCTAAGCGCGGCGTAACGATAGCGCTGACCGTTTGTCTCAACTAGTCGCGGTACGTCGGCTTCGTCTCCTTGCGCCCGGCCGACGTAAACTAAGCGTCTTGGATAAGGCAAGGCTGGATCCGCGGTCCATCCAGCCCCATTTTCCCAACAAATATCAGAACGTGATGCAACTTCGTGTACATGGCCGTTTCGGCATTCGTCTATCCAACCTTTCATCATGCTAATATTATCCAAGGTTAGGGTGATGTTAGACAGCATACGACGGGGTACACCAAGGTGCCCGGCAACTGCGCAGTCTTGACTCGAACGTCTTAGTAGGAATTCCACGGTCTAATTCACATTCTAGGCTTCAAACATGCAGAGGCAATGGGGCAAGTCCACTCCGCTTACCCTTTTCCGTACTAAGTGTAAATCTTAGTACCGGCGAGAAGACTCCCTCCACCGGGTCATTGATCGAGAACCGCACGTCCAAAGTAGACAACATGGGCCCTTTCACCCCTAGTTCGTAACCAGAAGGCTCCGTCACACGATATGCCGCAACGGCAGAGAGCGGGCGCGGCTCTCGTCCCGACGTGGACGGCCACTTTGGCTCGTCAGGGTCTTGGTAACGATAATCTTCCTGGGCTGCTTCGAGGAAAAGATGGCAAACGCGACATCCAAGGCGAGCACCTTCTTGAAGACCCGGAAAATCTGGATACGTGTCGTGTAGGACATATTCAGTCCCTATAAGTCGATATACATTCTCGTCCGACGCAGGAGATTCGATAGGACTGCATGTCGGAGGATCATGGCAGTCTCCAATGTGCTCGGACCGGTCGAGACGGAGCTTCTCGCACCGCGAGCACAAATTTTCCGCCATAGTTGCGATTAGAGGTCAGATGAAGCACATGGGTTTGTTACTGAGGCAGAACAAGGAGAACGGTTCCGGTGGTAGTCGACCTCGAAAGCCCCGCATATTTCGGTACGTTCAGGCAGTGTGTGGGGGCCGTTTCATTAATTGAATTATGCGAATACGTTCCTAGCTCTCTAAGGCCCTATCAATATTATATGCTTCTGTACATTAATTTGTTTTTTTGTTGGTGGATTGTCGCATTCACCAAGCGACATGGCGGTACTCCACTAAATAGGCCTGACTCCGAGCTCAGGGAAGTTCCAGTCGAGAAATACGGCGAGGACTCGCATATCATATATGACCCAGAAGATCAAGGCGGAGAGCTTAGCTCATTGCGATACGACCTCACAGTCCCTTTCGCTCGTGGCCTTGCCATGAACATCAATGTCACACAAGTAAAGCGCTACCAGATCGCAAAGGCTTACTGTCGGGATCAGCCTGCAATAGCCCGCGGGAGGCTCCGCGAGTTTTGTCAACGCGACTTCGCCATCGCCAGGCTTTACGATCCCATTATAACCGACGCGGAGGTTCTACGGGTCGTCGTGGAAGCCTTTGAAGTCCTGACAGGCTCGATGCATATGGGGGTCTAAGCATAATATTCCATAGTAACACATGCTCGTGTGAGGACACACACTGGCACGCTCTCATTTCACCTTCTCCCTAGTACATGTATAGTTACATTGTTACTCCGATCTCCAATGCATACACATTCCGTACTCTGAGTTCCCTAGTACTGGATCAAGCTCAGGGCTAGGCACAGACCAAATGTCCTCATATCTTCCCTTATGGGCCCCGCCCAGGGCATAGTCCCAATCATTGCACTTTTCCGGGTAAGCCCCGAGCATAGTAAAGCCCGAAAGCTGGATCTTGCCCATGGCCGCTTCCATGTCCTCGTCACTAACGTCATGGCCGTCGCCGGGCGAGAGTCGCAAGAACTCGGCAGGCGGGTCGGGGTGGTGCGTCTTGTGCGCCAGACCTGCGGGCAAGATGAAGACGTCGCCCACACGAGCCTCTAGCAGGAGGCCGCCCTCCTCTGGGACCACGGTCTCCCCAGATCCATGCTCACCTTCGTCACCGAGGTCGGCAACGCCGAACAGGATCTTGGCCGATCCGGAAAGAACCACCATGCACTCATGAACCCCGGAGTGATAGTGAGAGACTTGGTTTCGGCCATAGCGGATAAGCCACCGAGCTCGCCAGCCATTGCCTCTCAGGATGCTGTAGACGTGCTTAGGTGTGCATTCAGGCTCTTTAAAGAAGGCAGGGTAATGCAGTAAAGGCTTGGGGGAGTTTGGTACGAGCGCCGTTGGGGGAAACTGGTACTTCTTGGCGGTGACTGCCATGGTGGAGGAGTACTAAAATGAGCACTGTGATGGGGTGTCAAATGGTTTGGTTGCTTTGTGGGCCGTCTGTCGTGCGGTTGTGGCTGGGACCAGCGGGTTTGCTTCAGATAAGGGGCATACGCCGTCTCGTGCCGGTAGGCTTTCCCATTTTACTTCAAAAACCTGTATCTCGTTGGGGAAGGCAAAGGTGCAAGTCCCCGCCATCGGACGGATATTCCGATGGCCTCGGAAACTAGGGGAACTACTTATCCCCGCATTACACTAGGGCTATGGCGTGACAGCCTCCATTCCCCAACCGGCTATCTTCCCGTAATGTATGAATTTTCGACTTTGTGCTCGTGGACTATTAATCTACTTAATTTGTAGCTAGGAGACTTAGTATGGGCCGTTCCAGTTTTTCGCTCAGGGCTTGACGCGGTGGGCGGCCAAAGTTGAAATTCTCTGGAACCCCCCCCGCGCCCAGATGGTCACCATCATATTGAGTGGCAATTTCGTCGGATAGTCCTTACGAGATGTGGAAGGCATCCCTTCACCACGGCAACTTTCCCATCTCGATTCTGCTTGTCTTATTATCTGCCATCCCAGCGATGGTGGTGATGCCACCCTGGAAGATAAGGAATGCGACGTCTTCTTGACATGGGTGAGAATACCTGAGAGCCCTGAAGGAAGAATCACTGAGCTTTGAGGTGAAAAATGAACTAGGGAGGTAAGAGTGTTCGAGAGAGGGCCGACGAGGATTGGACCTAAGACCATGGATACTGTCAAGATGCCCAAACCGACCCATGCTAACTTGGGAATCATCCTCTGTACCTACATATAGTTGGTGACTATTACCGGACGGGAAACGCGATTAAAATCACCAACACGAGGTTCTTTGGCGGTAAAATAAAGGATTCAATGTCAAGAAGACCGAACATTGAGGGAGTTGTAACCGAGTTCCGCTACCACGACCGCAATGACTTCACCCTCAAGGTTGAATGGTTCAGCACTGACGAGATCAAGAATCAATTGCTGGAGCTCCTTCAGTCGCATCGTCGCCATCATGACCGTGGAGATATTAGCTGACATTCAGAACCGGAGAGCCCACAACACCAGGGGACCCAAAATCATCTCTAGTATGGAGGAATGCTCATTGGCCTTGATTCAGTTGACATCAGAACAGGCTGGGCAGAGCTGCCTCCTGGAGATGGCCCCGGCCCTGCAAAGCTCGCAATCATTCATTCAATCGTGACTGACATTTCACACCATTCCATACTCCCATTTTGTCTTATTCCGTCAACTCTCCCGAACAGCCCTCACCCGGCGCAGCAATGTCAAACGCGTAGACCTCGATAGCGAAGTACTGTAGAACATTGCTATCAATGCCTGCCTTGGAAGGGTCCGTCTTAGCCAGCTCCGCCGCCTCGGCGTAGTCGTGCGCGAAGTGGTCAACGACGCCCTCGCCGATCTGCGGCACATGGTATACTCTGTGAAGAAGGTCCGTAGCCCAAAAGGTGTTGAGGGCTGATTCGGCCACGGTGTAGCCTAGGCCGCACACAGAGTCGAGCCATCGGCGCTTCTGGAAGGAAAGATCGCAGATGACGGTCTCTTCAGTGGCGTTGCTACCGCGCCAGTGGCCGGCCCATCCTAAGAGGACAAAGGTTAGCATTCTTGATTCGCAGGAAATCCAAAACAGGAGCCCCCGGTCCATGGTAGCAAGCCACGTGTTTCTTCCTCCCCGCCGCCGCACAGTTGAGGCGAAACCTTAAGTCAACTTCAACACAAGATGATGATCGACATCGCCTTCAGCCATACGTGTTTTCGGAAATATTCAACCTACCATCTTGTGTAGCGCAATTCTTATCCGGGTCATCGCATCGGAAAAGCATCGCGCCCCGATCAGCAGACACAACACGTTCGTACCAGCCAATGGGAACCGCAGTCGAGCCGTTTCCGAAATACTTTTGCACAAAGGGAGACTCGTCCCCCCAGCGAAGGATGTGCTCCTTCGCATGCTTGGCAAGCGTCACAGTCTCGTCGAAGGCACGGGAGAGCTGTCTGTGGAGGGTGACGTTGCAGGATTCGTGGATGGGGAAGGCCGGGGTGATCTGGACTCGGGTTGACCACCTAACCTCATGCGTGAAGGAGGAGGTGGCGTTTTCGGCAGGGCTGGCGATTGGTGAGGCAAGGCCGAACCCGACGCCATGGGCGAGGAGAATGGCTGCGAGAAACCTGGGCAACATTGGCGTTGGTGGGAATTGGAGAAGTGTTATTGGCTGTGGGAAGGGGATCTCTGTCTTGAGAACGTGCAGTATGCAGGGGCGATCAATATGTGATGGGCAAGAGGCTTACTGGTGGTAGATAATCGCAATCTCCCCATCCGGATTCTCCCACTTATATATGTCCATCCTGGAGACCGTTGCCGGATGCTGTTGACCCAATGGCTCGGGTTGAGTGGTGACTGACATTCTCCACCCTCGGACTTGACAAGCAGATCTGACCTCGGGAAAATCTCCACATTATTTCCATAACGTAAATGCCTCGATGGCAGTTGCGCTTCTGCCTCTTTGGATTGTTCCGCCCACCTTTGCCTCTGTGTGTTCAGAAGCATGGGAGTCGAGATAGTCGGTCTATCAGGGTTCTGTGAGCGAGGGCATCAGGGTCCTTTCACCCCCACCCGAGAACCTGGTTCAGAGCGGAGAAAAATACACATAAATACAAGCAAGCCCGCGAACTATTGAAATTTTCTCCATCTCATGAATCTTCGCGGGTCTTGGCGGCGGGGTCGTCACGGCATCCGTGGGACGATGAGGAGGTTGGATCGAGTTCACTTCGGACCGAGTTATCATGTCCCGCCCCAACTCGGCGCTGGTACTAAGCTATTGAGTGGCCCTCCCGATCCGGCCTTCGATAAGTGACCTTACCTATTCGCTGTAGCATGAGGCATTTTCTTTTTCCCTCCTCCGAGGGGGAAAAAGCAAGAGGCTGGTGGACTTCGACGAACCCACTCACGTTTGTCCCGATCTCCAGGATAAAGACGTCGGATTGAGCCCCCACGTGTTGCCAGGGATTACTTCGTATGCAGGCAGCCAACCCTATGCCACGTGGCGGCCGAGGTCATAAACTTGGCCGAGTCGCTGCTCCCTCCATTCATAGGTCTTCCAATTGGATGATAGGAGAATGTCAAGCATCACTGACGTGCTGTGGGAAGAGACCTGATCTCACAGTTTGCCAGGGACCCAGGTTGCCGAAGTGGAGGAGCCGTCGTCGTAGCCCTTAGCTTACGACTTAACGCCTCATAGTCGTTGATATCTTCGGGGTGATAACCACGCCAACCTCAGTCCTGCTACCGTTTACGGGCCCGACCTCATTTTTAGATCTCCCTCTCGCCATTACTATGCGTTTCCTGCAAGATCCATGCACGATTCATGCTACAACCCTGCGAGCAAGGCAGATGTTGTGCGTTGTTAAGATTCGGCAGCCCCTAGGCTCTCAGTGGAAAAGGTAGCAGTACGGGAGTTTCTTTGCGATGAAAGTGGTCTGGAGTACTACCGGAGGTCCTGGATAAGGTGCCTAGGCAACCAGGTACGTGGACATGCATCCCCTTGTTGACGATCTGCAAGAGACTCCATCTCCCCTCTGCCAGACCCATCCAATTACTACGGGCTGAAGACTCCAAGTGTATATAAACCGCATATGGCATGGGAAAACTCCAGGATTAGACTGTTGGCTAAAGACATTTGCTGTCGTCTACCACGTTACATGTACATTTGTTATGTCCGGAGAGACGGGAATGACAATCCGGGCCGTAGTGGCTGGTTTAGGATAGATCAAATAAGCTCCTCTCGTCGTGTTCTCTGGCTGGGGGCCTATGCAGTAATGTACGCGAGATCCGGGAGAGAGACATGGAGAACACACACGTGCCGCCCCTGCAGTCGGTAATGCTTGGTCATTGCTTTGCAAGACGTGAGGTTCGGGCACGGGTTAACCACGAGACGAAGGCATATATGTATAAATAGACAGCAGCACACATACTCACACCGCAGCACGTTTAGCAAGACAAGTAGCGAGCACCTAGCAAAAGCAACTTGGCAACTTATATAATCATGATATAATGAATAGAATATGCTAGTTCGGCTAGTTTATTGAATAAGAAAGAGAAAAAATTGCTGACGGAGATATGGACAGTCAACGAAAGTGAGAAGAAACAAATAACATAGAATATAAACTGCAAGACACAAATCTTGCCAGGGACCCTGCCCACGATGTCTGGTATTCTGGATCTACCCATGCCCACCAGACCCTTCAGGGAACTTCCAAAATATGAACATGAATAAAGAAGTACCAAACCGGCATAAATGCAAGACCCATACCCAAAATAGCCGCCTACATAAATGACGTGCGGCCCTCACTCTTCGTTCCCCCTACAGAACTCAAACCAGTCACCGGTCTCCGCCGCCACCCCGCCTCTGTTTTTTCACTTAGCACTCGTACCACTTGATGTTAATTTGTTGCGTCAGTGCTAGAGTCGCGTCGTCGTTAGAGATCATGCCAGAAGCAGAAGACTTAGTAGAGGAGAGCGCGACACGGTTGTTGATGTTGAGAATGTCAGAGGATCCACCGCAAGGAGACCGGATGACGCTGGTGGCAGGGACAAAGTCTTGCTGAGTGTAAACCTGGCCGTCGGCCCAAACACCGCCACCCTTGATGCTGGTGCGGGTCGTGCAGGTGCTGGCCGCGTCGCTGCTGAAGTAGTAGGTGGAGAGGAAGTCGCCGGTCACGCCAGACTCAAGGAGGGCAAAGCCGTGGTAGACGCTGTCGACGACGGCAAAGCTAAAGCCTGAGGGGTACTTGAGATTGAGGTGGATCTGGCAGTTCTTGGAGCGGTCCTGGATGGAGGTTCCTGGTCCGATGTACGTCTGGAACTGGTCGAAACCGAGAGTAATGATCTGTGAGGAGATGAGGAATTAACTCATGGTCTAGCTTATGGCCAAGGCGAACAATATAGCTATTGGTACCACTTACAGTCTTGTCATTATTGAAGATGCTGGAAACAGATCCCTGGGGGCAGCCATTGCCAGAGTGCGTCACAGAGGAGATTGTGATCTGGTCAGCGGGAGGACCGGTCGCAAGGACGACGGCGGGAAGGGCGAGAAGTCCAGTAAGGAAACGCATTTTTGCTGTTAGATTGGAAAGTTGTGGAAGGATGGATATGAAGGGGGGTGCGTTAGCGGGTGAGAGAGAGATAGAGAGATGTGTGTTGAAGTGAACACGGTTTGTGTCAGTAGACTTAAGATTGATGATAACTGAGGTTATGTTAAGCTTTGAACCTATATTTTCTTTCATCAGAGGACCGAAAACGGGATCTACACATCGGGGCGGGGAGGAAGCACATTAAATACATGGGGAGCTTCTCGGATATCTCATGTTCTTTTGTGGTTAAAGGCAATATCGAGAGATCAATCTAAAAAAGCTCGCGGTGCTAACATTAGAACTTTTGGACAGGGGTTCACACCCTTGGGAAAGGGCTCGGCGTTAGGTGTGGGCCAACTTGGTTAGACGGAACCGCACTCCCCTGACAACCAGTCTCATCCAACCGAAGGGGACCGCGCCGGATGGAGCGATGTTAGACTAGCCAAGATTCCCCTACCCATGGCCTGACGCATAGTAGAAGCCTGTACCCCGAGGCGGGAGAGTCCATACTAAAGAGACTTGGTCAGCGCAGACGGAGGCGATGAGGAATAACGAGGGAAACCTGGTTGGGATCGCCAAGCTTCGAGTCTACTTGAGCCTCGGGGTAGAAATGGAGAGATGGCCACTCGCATGGGCAGACTGCTACCCAAAAGTCGAGTTAGGCAATCTATCCATACGTATTTTCAACGCAAAAGAGGCAGCTGATATATCCTGCAAATTAAAATATAGCTGTAGAACGGCATACAACTGGAGACTCCTATAGTGCATGTTCTTTTAATAGAAGCCGGAGTCCCACCACGGTACCCTTCTTTTTCTTCTCCCTTCATCTCCCTTTTCCCATTAGCTGTCTGCCTGTGAGCCAACCGGGAGCCGGAGACGAGCGAGTCCTGGGCGAGGTTTGACTTTAGGCTGAAGAAGTGAAAGATCTTCACCCGCCACTTTCTGCTGTCGGAGCATGCCACATCGACGGTCTGTGGCAGAATCCGGACAACGGAGCTGGCTACCCAAATTTCTCCCTGGTCCGATTAGGTGCAATTAAATTTTGATTATATATTGCCTCTTTGATTGCCCAGCATACCGCTTCGTTCAACCGAGCGGGCTCTTTTGAGAAGTGAGGCAGCCACTCACACCATCCCACCCGTCATTTCTTAATTTTTTTCTTCGTTCTTTTTCTACGAGAAGCCTCGGGCCCCCTTCATCTTCGCCTCAATCAAAGGGCCACAGAAAGAGGGTAGCCTACCGTTTCAGCGATTGGCTCTGCTCAGCTCCAAGCTATTTCCCCCAGTCCAGGAATAGAACATTAGGTGAGGGTGTGGATATTATCAAAACGACGGTCTGGAGAAAAACCTCACCCGGCCGTTGGGCTTGGCAAGGAGACGACGAATTCGTCAACATACCTTTCTTCAAGCGTCCGCTGTTCATTGGACCCTTTCAGGGGTGGTGAAAAATTATAGGTCCGAAAGGGAGATTTCGATCTGTTCAGTGTTGCGTTTTCCCAGTCCAGAGTTTCTGACCATCACGCCAAGAGTTCTTATTTCATTTTCTTTTTTTTATTAACTCGGTCCCCATCATAGATTCTAGGATACCCTGACCAGGTGTCTCCATCCGTGCCCAGGCAGCTTGAAGCAGCCGAGTGTAAAAGAAAAAAAGGAACAATACTAAAGAAAGATGGCGAGTAAACATGGCGAAATAACAAGTGGCAAGGAGATTCATTTCGGCTGCATGTTCCATGTATGTACGTCGAAATAATGTATACGGAGTTACCCGACATGACATGCTACACTTCCACATCCCCGTATTATT
The DNA here is from genome assembly GCA_002812735.1 of Scedosporium dehoogii. Lineage (NCBI taxonomy): Eukaryota > Fungi > Ascomycota > Sordariomycetes > Microascales > Microascaceae > Scedosporium > Scedosporium dehoogii. Next base: position 204,805 of record PGIR01000029.1, read on the forward strand.
GTAAACTTATATTACTCGAACCTTGATATAGCACGGTCTCTCGGTCTCTCGCAGCTCGCCACACATGACGTAGAGACACGCATGTGCCACCTACGCCATAGGCTCCTGATATGTATAATTGTCTCTATTATTGACGTATGATGAGGTATTGTGTAAAGATCCGGGGCTGGCCGGGGGAACTACGTTAAGGCGGCTCAGAGAGTCGTCCTCCGATTCAAGTTGTGCCTGGTGCGATGGCGACTTAGCTATGCGCCGATCCTGGTTTTTTTTTTCCCTTTTTTTCCCCGTCTAGTCAGACACCTGTATGCCCATCAACTGAACCGCGGATTCTCGAATGTGGCTTTACGAGGTAGTGTGGGTGGAGTACGTTGTAGAGCTAAGAGGAAAATAAAAAGCGGATGAACATAGATCATCACGGTAAAAGCCAAGGTGAACGAAGACCGTTAGACCCCAGCGTTGCATTTTCTATTTTTATCCTTCAACGAACGCCACGAGAAATCTAGATACAGTTCAGGACATTAAGATTAGAGCACGGCTTTTACCTCTGGCAATCGGTAGAGATCCAGGGCATTGATAACCTGCGCATTGCATCGCAATCTTAGGCCAGATCTTCTAAGCTGTGATAGGAAGCAGACCCCCTCTCGTATCGAAACATAGTTGATGCCGTCAAAGATCCCAGCTAAACTTTTATTACATCCTTGGTCAGTGGGTTGGGCTAATTAGAGTAAGGGCCTAAGCACCACGCATAAACTAAGTTTGTAAAGGTAAGAATAGTAATACTCCTCATCACTCCCAGACAGCGACATCTGGGAGCTTTGCTAGTGGAACTGGTGTATACGAGTGCCCTCCCGTGTTAGCGTTTTTGTTGTCTTCCATAATGTCCTCGTTTCTGCATTCATTATTCCCAACTCCATCCTTTCCCTTTCTTTCATTGTTGCCTCGGACTTTTTCCTCGTTGTTCCAGCTGACTCTCTTGACAATACCCGTCCAGGCCATAATGATGCAAATTGCTACCTCTGCGCAGGTCTCAACGGAACAAACTTTCGTCTCATCCAGTTCTTCAACCGCGTTTTGCAGCATGCGTAGCACATTAAGAGGTGGTGGGGATCTCAGGGTTTGTGAAGAAGGGTCGATATTTAGCAGTGCCTGCTTTCTGAGGCTTTCCGAATCACATTTTCTGACCTTGCCCACGCAATTGTCAAAGACATCCTTAAGTCTGTCTTCGGCAGCGCCTCCTGTCAAGGCTATCATGGATTCCAGAAGCGTCGTATACCTGGCGAGCTGGTCCACGATCTCTCGGGTCGTAAGACTCTGGGTGTCTGAGCACCATTTGCTGAAATCAACAGGTCTCCCTTTTTGCATCCATAGACGCCGTGTCCTTTGGCGTTCTCCAAAAAGGGGGATCTGAGTTCCCACGGCGTTTTCCCACTGGTCCATGACTTTGTTGATAAGTTCGTTGAGTTTGAAAATTTCAGACTCTGAAAGTGGCCGATTGTCCGGTCGGCCAACCGTGAATGCCACAGCTTGAATAAGATGATAATAAGTCGCCATCGGGACCAGCCCCCCGAAGGCAATCCTAGCAACAGCCTCGAACATGCTTTCGGACGAGCCCAAGTTCCTCGCTAACCCAGGTGTATATAGGAACGTCATCAGTGGCAGCTCCAGAGAGGATGTCATTTCCTTCTTTGCCATGCGGATTCGCTCCTGGGTCGGCATCACAATAGAAATTGATGGTGGAAGTACTAGGAAGTTTGTCGAGGTAGTCATCCGAATCCCCCGAATGATTGATGGGATCTTTGCATCTGTCATGAATAGCTACACCCTTCTTAAGAGACCGGAGGATGTCTTCGTTGACGAGGACAGTTTGTACCTCATTGTAGTCGCTGATGAATGCGAAAGGCAAGCAACCGCAAGCCATGTGTTTCGCGAAGAGAATCGAGTATCCGCTCCCGGCGATGAGTTGTGCGGTTTGATATCGGTGGTAAGTGAGCGTGAGCGTCGTTAAGCAACCATCGATCTCAGAAGACAATATGGTTCCGAAGGCACCAAGTCCGTGCCGCGAGAATTTCCCAACACCCTCGTGTAGTTCTATTCCTAGAGCGAGAGCCAGAGCTGCAATCTCCTCTTCGGAGACTTCGATGCAGGGTTTACCCGCATGAATCCTCATATTCCCCAATCCATCAGCCCAAGGCGCATGTAAATCACGGGATACTCTGTCGACTCGTAATTCTGTGAGTTGGACATGACTAGCAAACAAAATTGGGCCGCCGGACTCATAATGCGGCTTTCCTGTCGGATTGACCTTCCCCTTTTTCATCAGCTTCCAGGGGAAATATAGGAGGTGTCGATCAATTGTTGGAATTTGATCCTGTTCTAGTTTGATATCCATACATTGCAGGGGTTCTTTGAGTCGTCGGGAGGCACGTCCGAAGGCACCTCGACAATCGAGGAACCGGAAATCTGTAGAATTTCCCGGTTGATTACCCCCGTGGGGTTCAGACTCTCATACCATCCTTCGCCTCTGCTTATGTTGCATCCGGTTCATCTCAGCTTTGGGGTGCGCGAATAGTTCCACTCACAGACTCCCATTTCTAGTGAATGAGAAAATGATATCATATATAGCATGTATTGCGTCCACTTCTGGTATCAGAATGACACCACAACACCGGCCAGCAAGCAATCGAGATGTAGATCTCGCATTCGGTGTGTGCAGTGTGCACTGAAGGATCAATATAAGATACGCCCATCCCTTCCGTGAGTCGACCACAGCGCAGCATCTCGGATGGATTGGCTAGTTCGGGTGCCGGCCGATCGGCTCTAACTTATCGGATCTACCTAAGATGATGAAACCATCCGAGAGCTCTGCCAGAAGACCCAAGCCTGCCTAAAGAACGACATCCTCATTCGGATCCACAACAAAGCAATGCTGGCCCATATCCAGCAGACTCTTCCCGTAATCGTTGGACGGGTCACTCAACGTGTCGTGGTGATCTGTGACGGGCTCGATTGGCTAATGTTCGATAGGGACAATCTCATAGCAGCGAGTGTCGCCGCCTTGGAGAATTTTCGGGCTGATCTATCGCGCATCTTGCCTTCATTCTACGGTCTCAATATCGCCTCAGAAGTCAACGCCGGAAGGTATCTCGAGTTATTTTCCGAGATCCAATCAGGCGAAGAGGCCGCAAATTGGTGGAAAGATACCATGTTTTCCTTGTGGGAAGCCCTTAATGTGATTGTATTGGGCAAGGAGGGCCGGAGCTTTAACGATGAACACTTCACCGGAAGGCGGATTGAGAAAATCCGGCGCAACCTGATGCTGCAGTCAATTTTCGGTATCCTGACACACGAGAAACTCTTCTGGCTAGGAATCCGGGATATCCCCGCGAAAGAGATCCCAGCGCGAGCAGTGATCGATGTCCTCAAACATGCGGTCGAGATAGATCGAACCTTAGGTGAGGCTGGGTTCGACATCTCGGGAGGTGCCGAAAACTTTGGGATTGTTTTGAGCGAGATGGTGGAGAGAACGCGGAGTAATTTGCGAATCGCAGAATGTTAATAAATCTCGATATCTTATCCTGCGAGTTGGGCACAATATGCTAAGCATCATGTCACACTCTTATAAATATCTTATAAATGATATGACCTTTAGTATACAGTATTATTATACCAAGCCATATATGTTGCTTCCCTGGTTCGGGGAGGGAGAAATGGCTAGTCGTTTGGTCCTGGGCCGAGCTACGTGGTAAGCTCTATGCCACTTGAGGCGGCCCCTGCGAGTGCTCGAGTGTGTCCTCTTCCCAACAACGCTTTAAGTGTCCTTCAAGCACCCTCTAACTAGGGCGGGTGAGGCTCCCGAAAGGGGGGGAGAAAAAGGAGACAGAGAATATACGCACGTCGGTCACCTTGGAAGAGACCCGGAAAATTCAAACTGAGTGTGTTAGCCATTGGTTCGTTATCAACGACGCTCCTCATCTCGGGGATAGAAGCCGCCGTCGGTTGTCCGCGCTGGTTGCAAGGACGGAATCAGACGATTCTGGTGACCCCAGGCCATAGCCCGTCGGAGATCAGCCGTACAGACTTTATAGAGACTCCAGAGTGCATAGCGCAGGCCATAAGACTTAAAAATGCACCCTGCGACCTAATTTGCAACCAGCAAAATGACTGTCCATCTCCCCGGGGACAAACATCCGTCTCACACCTCTCAGCTTAGGATCGAATGCGCAGCATACCGACAGAGCGATGAAGGGCTGTTCAACGAAACCATCTACTGACAGAAGACCTGCAGTCGCAGGCACCATTCGCGCAAGATGACGCTATCACGATGCGAAAGTTTTGATTCCGCAACTCACCGCTCCCGACTCATTGCGTGAAAATCATGGCATCACAGGAACGAGGGGATGTCCTTCTCCATCGCCTTGCGCGAGACGACGGGTCAGACCGTAAAATACATAGCGCTGAGCCACAGGTGGAACCCCGAAACAGAACTCGTAGAGACCTTAAGGGAAGCTACATAGACTCGATCGGCGCCGGCGGCCGCCCCGTCCAGCTAATGGCGCTGTCCATCTCCACACCTCCACCCAGGCGATCCGCTAAATGTTGCCGGAATCTTAGTTTCTGAAAACATGGGAGCCGTTGGGCGGCCGCCTTATCGCGGGTCGGCCGCCCGTACAGGCCGACAAACCTGTTTAATAATCCGAGCCCGACTCCGAAAGCGCATATTCCGTCAAGGATCTCCGTGATAGGCGGATTGAGCGAGAAGGATGCATTTCCCTGTAGAACGAGAATCGAGCCCGTGGACCGAAACACCCAATCATTGGAACTTTTCGAGGGCCTGGTGGATTAGAACGAGTCGAGAAGTGCCTAGAGTGCCTAGAATGCCAGAGGCGAATCTCAAGGAGACAATCTGCGGATATAAGAAGCCTCGGTGTTTCCATCCCATCGGATTCAAATCACCAGATCACCACAACGCCCAGGCCAAGTCAAATAAGCGCCACGCAAAGCTGTCTTGTCGCTCCTCACCACGCAAAATGAAGCTCATCTCATCCGTCATCTTCTGCCTCAACATTGCCTGCGCAACCTATGCTGCCCCGCAGGTGCGTAAGCGCCTCTTGATATCATCGGTTTCTCTGCTAACAGCCTCATTCTTAGCCGCAGTCCGATATCCCTGCCCATCGAGGCCAGATTATGAAGCGCGACGACGGCAGCTTCTTTCTTCACGTCCCCATGCTTGCCGGCGAGAAGCGCGGGTGTTTTGAGTGCGGCTGTGACGGGTGGACTGGGCCGTGTTGCTGCCCAGAAGGTGTCAATTGCTGCAACCACTGCAATACTTGCCCATAGCTGCGAAGGTTTTTGGGACTTTAGATTTTGACTATTCTATTGATCGGGGCTACGTGTGTGTGCGTGTGTTTGGGGTGGCTCTACTTCTTGTTCTCGCAACCTCCGAAACACCGAGAGGAGGTCTACAATGTCACTTCCTCGCTGGGTTCCGTCCCAGAGCCTGGTTAGGTTTGAAGCTTATTTCCGTGACATTTTGTGTGTACAATAACTCGATGCGTCCTAGAGCGGGGGTAGACTTCATCTGGAATGTGCTCGCGTTATTCCATAACAAGTAAACCTCATTAAGTAGAGCACCGGTCGTTGTAGAATCGATGTTTTCTTTTCATTTACAGGTGCCCTATTACTGCCTCTTCTCTCCCAGCGCAGCGATCGTCAGAGCTGCGTTCTGAGCTAGCCGGACCGTGTAGTCTACCAATCAAACAGTCCTGTTTGGATGACGGTGATAGTGTATTCCCCCTCATTGCACCCCGCAAGATTTAGTAATTCTCTCCACGCGCATCTTCTCTTAATCCTACTCTAAAGCTGCGCTGTTTCAAAGCCCAACATAAGGTAGCACAGGCCGGTGTTGGTGATGCCTTGGCAAGAACCGGGATATCTGGCCACGGAGATCCCCATCGGTTTTGCTGTCATTGATGAGCTTTGAGTGGCTGCTAACCTGCAGCACCACCATGACCTCGGAAATTCTCCGACGACCTAAAGCTACTCCTTATTCCGTGGTATTGCCCGTGCCTCTGATCTCGAAGCTTTCGGTCTTTACAAGGGACTCTCAAGTCAAATGCACAACTATCTTCCCCTGTGCACTACCCTGGCAGTTGGTCTGGCCGAGTGGGATATCTTAGCGCGAAGCCGAGATATATTCCGATGAGTATTTGCTAGTCTAGCTGAGGAGGACGATGGCACTCCGCGGCTACGCCTGAATCTCATGATGCACCGGTGTTGGTCTGCGTAGGATAGAACTAGTGAGGAATAGGGGTTTGAATGGAAGGAAGCTCAAGCAGGCTCATCCACCTGATGGCCGACATTCTACCACGCCGTTGAGGCCATGTTAAGATGTCGTCTAATGAAAGGTATTACACAATATAAACGGGAGCAAAAGAAGGGATGAATGAATAGTAACCTAGGCTTTCCGTCCGGATGGATACTTATCTTTATCCGCCTATTTCGGAGGTATTTTACATCCAATCCCTTTCGACCAAGTGTATGAATCTCAATAGATCTAGGACCACGTTGCGAAAAGCGGGCCTAGTGAAGATTCTCTGACTCGCGACGAGTCTGTCCAAGTTAAAATTAGGGCGTCACTATAGAACACACTTGTGCCACTAGACAACCCACTTTTACATAATAATTTTTTGACAAAGTCACAATACATTGACCCACAGCCCCACACAAAATTTGTATGTACAATTAAGTACCCCCATTCAATTAAAGTCACCCATTCAATTAGTTCCAAAGAAAAAAAGCTTCCAATTCCACATCTTCCAACATCCCATCATGACTCTATCATCATAGACCTATTCCCACCTCAAAATAGCATCAACAACCACCTATTAATTAGTAAAGCCTTCCAAGATCTCAAACAGGGCAAAAAACAGCTTCGCAAAGTGGCACAAGAAGCTAGATATGGCCTCAAAGTCCTCAATAAACAGCTAAATCCCATCAACCCTCAGCACGTCATCTATGCTTGGTTGAAAGCTGGCAAATATCGCAAGTCAAAGTCGATCAAGGACACTCATGAAAAGAAGCGGCGAAGGACTTCTAGCCAGAAAACTGGGTGCCCTTTTCAGATTGCCATTTGACAGCTTTGCGATATTGGGTTTGAAAGTATGATGGAATAGATATTAGAATGAGATGGACGAACTTTGTAACTCGGTTATCTCTGAGAATTGAATAGGCGACTTTACTTGATTGGGGGTACTTAATTGTATGTATAAATTTGTGTGGGGCTGTGGGTCAATGTATTGTGACTTTGTCAAAGAAATTATTATGTAAAAGTGGGTTGTCTAGTGGCACAAGTGTGTTCTATAGTGACGCCCTAAAATTAAAATTCACAAACGAATGGCGGGCGATGATCTGTAACCATTGGCATATGCCTCTCGAGGACTCGACTTCCTTGTTCGAGGAAGGAGGTTGAGCAAGAAGCCAGTGGAGTTATGATACATTGACGTACATAATTGGAAGTCGTCATATATGTAAGTGAGTCAAACATGACACGAGGTTCCAGTTATTATTAATAAAGCAAGAGCCAACATCCTTGGCTCACTCACCCGGAAGCGAGAGGGAGACGAACCTGCGTAGCTGAAGGGACCAACCGACTAAGCTGAAGGGATCCCGGTTGTTGTCCCCACCACTAAGACTTTCCTGTCACCCGACGGTCGGCTAGATCGCGCCCTTACCCATAGGTTACTGATCCACTTCATCGAGGAAACCCACTTGACTTCTTCCTTCGTCAGAGCACTCATAACGGGCCTGCTTGTGTAGATAATCTACGTCGATGCTCTACAGGTAGAAGAACTCTCCGTCGATTATTGATGAGGTGATGACCCAAACATTTATTAAGTCACATAACCGGCCAGCAGTGAAGGCGCCGACATACCCGGCCTCCGCACAGCCTTTCCCTTTCGCCAAATTTCTCAAGCCTTCTAGCTCACTCCTTATAGGTCGACAAACGAAACAATGACGAAACTCAAGGAACTTACCCCAGAAGAAGTGGCTCGACACTGCACCGAAGTCGATGTCTTCATAACAATTCACGGCATCGTGTACGATTGCACTGAATTTCTCAAAGACCATCCGTAAGCTTACACCTGCTCTGGCTTTCCTTTCAGTACACATTCTGACAACGTTGCAGTGGTGGGGAGGACATAATTATGGAGGTCGCTGGCGAGGATGCCACGGAGGCGTTTGACGATGTTTGGCATAGCGACGAGGCGCGAGAGATGTTGTCAAAGATGATTGTTGGAAAGATAAAACAATAGACGGATAGGGTAGGGTTGGGGGTCACTGTATGAATGAACACGGTTGACATAGATGCGACTACTGCTCCATATGTTGGACATACAACTCTTATTTCAGGAATTTTCCATTGGCCAGGTATTGCCGTTTATAGACTCCCAGGCTCCGTACAACTAGTCTATCCTCACACCTAATTTAGTATTACAGACAATGAAAATATAGCAAGGCGAGGCTGCTGTCCCAGCGCCCAGTGACCACTTCAGTCCCGAATGAGGACAACGGGGACAATTGCACTTCTACACCTAATAATAACTCTGGGTTTTCATGAAGGGCTGTGTTGATTTGGTCACGTAACGAGGCGTCTAGTTCAGCTAAGCGGATGTCGATAAGCTGGCGAGCCATCTTGACCGCAGGAGGCGGCTTGGCCGTTGAAAAGAGGGCATCTCGGTGTGCTCTGAATGAGTCATTGGGTCCCTTCAAGAAGCGTGTTCATGCTATGTAGGCTCAGTCGTCGACAACATAACAGTGGAGTTGAAACATCAATGGTTCATAGAGTCAGGCAACAATAGCCAGTCGCAGACAAACTGAAAAGACCTCTTGTCTTGGCGGTGCGACCCGACGGTTAGCTTTCGGCCAGATATATTATTGTTCCTCGGCGAGCCACCAAGTTTGATGACCCGGTAAATCTCAGCCCTTTTCAGGCCATCATTACCTTTATTGAGAACAATGGGAGTATGGGCAGCTCTTGGTAAAAGCCTGCCACCGCCACATGGACCAATGCCGACGGTCGGCAACCATGCGATAATGGCAAATTGTACTTGATCCGTGGCGCGGGGAACGATGAGGAAATGCGCTGCGAGTTTAGAGCTGCGATCTCGATGCTCTAGACCCGGGACTCCGGGAGCATCAGCCATTACCGAAGCATTCTCTCGGGGCATTTGTGACTCTTCCACCAAAGTGTCATCATATTAACCACTTGAAGGTTTTTTTTTTTTTTTCTGCATAATATATATTACTATTATAATTCTGGCTTAACCTCCCACACCTTTCATCGGCGTAATCTTCACACATTTACTCGAGGACTCGGTGGTTGATCTTGTGGCGACGGACGGACAAACACAAAACACAAACCACAAACACAATGACTTCCGCAGCCGGCAACAGCCGCGGTTCGTGAACACGCAGGTTCCTGGATGATTGTGTGTTGCTAATAGAGAGTCACCACAGATGCTGTTAGAGCTAGAGCCAGCACTTTTCATGAGTGCGAACTTCTAGAGAGGACCATGATGACGCCTAATTCTTCCATGTAAGTAATGGTTGTAGCCCGCCTTACTTCCCATCACTAATTTTAGACAATCGAATTCAAGTTACCGATTCAAGATACCCTTGGACTTGAATCTAGACATTCCCACCGGTCAGCATGTGCGTCTCGCTGGTGATGTCGTTCTACCAGATGGCAGCTCCCAGAGATGTGTTCGTTCATACACCCCAGTCGCTGTTGATCAAGAGGCGCACTATTTCGAGCTTCTCATCAAGTCATATCCTCTAGGTAAACTTTCCAACTACATTAGCTCTCTCAAGGTCGGCCAAACAATTCATGTGTGCGGCCCGCAAGGCAACTTCATTTACAGGCCGAATATGGCCTCCCGAATCGGAATGATAGCTGGGGGAACGGGTATCACGCCGATGTTACCGATCCTTCGGAAGGTCGCCTGTGGGCGTGCGGGAGAAAGGGACAGTACAACGATCGACCTAATCTTTGCCAACACGACGATTCAAGATATTGTCTTCAAGGATGAACTAGACGAGATGGCTAGAACGGACCCGAACTTTCGTGTTCATTACGTTTTAAGCAGAGTCTCAGATGGTTGGACCGGGGGAACGGGGTATCTTACTTCGGACATGATCACCGTGAGTTTCTATGCCCTGCCCCTTCATTTACACCCTACATTTGATCAGTCTTATCTAACGATCTATAGCGCTGGCTCCCTGCCCCAGGTGATGGTGTGAAAATCCTCCTATGCGGCCCTCCTGCGATGGTCAGTATGGTCAAGAAAACTATGGACAGCCTGGGATATGGAAAGGCTCGTGTGGTTAGCAAGCCAGAAGATCAAGTCTTCGTTTTCTAATAATGCGATGCGGCTCTTCGGGCAACAATGAACAAGAATCATTCCTGGAGCCTGCTTCGCAAATGTGAATCTCCTCTAAAAACACCAAAGCCATGATTGAATCTTGTTTTTCATTCATGCGAAGAAGCAATTCCCATATCGCAATTAGAGGTAGCTTGTACTAGACGGGGAGGCTATGGTGTAGAAGCCAGGGATGTAGGGAATGAAAATTTTCATAACTTCATTTAGAAAACGTTTTTGCACTGTCTTGGGGCCACACGGTAGTCAAATTTAATGCTTATCGACCGAAGGCGAGCTTGAGATACGACTCCTCAGCCATTCATGTCTTTAGTGATCTGTTGTAGTCAGGTCTCCCCACCTTTTCCACATCTTACGTTAAGTCCTTCATGCCTCTCATCGAGCTCGCCCCCTGTGTTTTTTTCTGGCTACGGCCAGTGGCTAATGGCGTAAAAGGCATTGCAGTCATCCTATCCTGTCGCGTCCACGGAGGCCGCGCTCTCGCAGCGACTGCTTCCGACATGGGAAGAGGAGTCATACCCGCTATTGCTGCAAGAGGCAACGCCAGATGTGGAGTTAAGATCGTCATCGACCTCTAGCGGGGAAAAGGAGCGCGCTAGAATACGACCTTGGCGGCATGGGCTGAGAATAGGCAGGAGTGTGCAGCTTTTCCAGTAATATTTGCTCGTCGCACCCCGATCAAGTCGGTATTCTTGGCCCTAACTCTCGACCACTCAATTAATAATAGAGCCCCTCGATACGTGATGCTTGGCTCCATCTCGGACCAGGCCAGCCCTCTCAAAGTTAGAACCGCCGGAAGACTAAACTTGAAAGGTCTTTGTTAGCCGACCGTCGGTTAACTTGCCCGACTTGGTGGGATGCCTCACTAACATGATGCATATCCCTGCTAGTTCCAACGGAAAAAGAACGAACCGGTCAGGCTACTTTCTGGTTAAGGCAAGCCTTATGTAGGTAGCGGCTGCGATGCCTAAACAGAGCGAGGGAAGCAGATTTTGACCCCCGGCCCCGTTAACACTAAGTAACAACTGTATCTTTAATATCAATAGTAAATACAAGTATACTAAAAGACGATTAGGAGAGTTAATGAAAGATCCTGTTAAGGTTGTTAGGTGACCGCCTGTCATTCACCAAGTCAACTTCTAACGGGCTCCAAAAGACCGCTCATGTTTGGACGTAGCTTGAGGGGAGTTGGTGAACAATACGAGTTGCCAGCCAGCCCTGTAAGCCAAGGTAAGATAGCATTCCAAGATCCGGTCACAAAAGCCAGTTGGCGTAGGTCAACAGAGTATGGTGTTTTTGTTTTGTTTTGTTTTGCTTCCCCGTAGGATCCCACTGGTGAAAGATACTAGAGCTTACCAGGCCCGCAGATGTCAATCATAACCTGTGCCCGCACGGCCGTGGCTCGGATGACCTTTCCCTTCCCATGATCACTAGTCCCCGCCTCTCCGGGATTCAATCAACACCATGTTCATTAGCCTGCCATACGAAGGCACTTATCTCTCCCAATCTGAAGTGAAGAGCATGCTTCTTCTTAAGCATGGGATTTCTTCCATGGTCTCCTGGACAAATCCAACAAGCCCGCTTCCATCCGTGAGATATGACAAAGTCGTAAAGTCGGCCACGCATCTGGAAAGTCCAATAAACTGCAATTCCGAGCTTGGGGCGTTCGCGTCGTCGGGCCGAGGTTGGTTGTACCATACAAAAGCCAGTCAATTTTTCGAGCATCTCCCTAGTCCCCATTCACTTGTGGAGGGAGAGCTTTGGCCCAGTGCAAGCAAGTTAGATGTGTAATACAACTGGATGATTGGAAGATATGGAGCAGGAAAGCGCTAGGATCGAGACACCGTTCCCTCGGTCTTAAAGTGACCTCGGAGACCCGAAGTCGAGGTGGGCATGGCGTGGCTCATTACGGATCCTGGCATCCGTGAGTATGAGGCGAATGGTCTTCCTGAGGTGTACCGCTTACCAATGTCCCGTAACGTTGCTCCAGCTGGAACTTGATTTGTCGAGTGATTCAATAATCTGCGAAAGGGCGTGACGGAGGATGTACCTGCGAGGGAAACTGTCAGAGCGTGTCGGTGTACGTATGTAAGTATTACTTGCGTAGGTTCCTGGTACAAGCTACTGCCCAAGCGCTTTTCTGCAACTGTTAAGCAGACACTCTTTTTTACCCGGCGGTCGGAAAAGCGTCGGTCTGGCTACCGCCCGCCCTCGCCAGCCACTGCACTAGTGGGAGACGGGACAGGCGATGTTGGAGGCAGAAGCCCTACTGCGTTGCTAAGCTTGGTTTAGTTTGGTCTGTTCGCACCTGTCTTTTCGGTGAAGGTTATCAGTTTGTCGTGGGAGATGGATGTGCCGACGCTCGCTTCCCGCCTCCTTCCACTGAATCGTCCGACTCCCTTCCTATGAGCTCACATCGATATTTAAGTTAGCACCCTTTCCCCTCAGCCTGGAGAGACAGAAACGTTTCACGCGCAACGGCCTCCGACATACCCCTTCCCTCCGGCACAGCTCATCTACACCAAACCCCAGTGCTCGCAATTCGTCGATTTTCTTCGAGACCCTCACCATGTATTTTTCACCAGCTCACAGAGAGACCGATTTCCGCGTCCTACGACAGCTGATTCGCGACTATCCCCTCGTCACCGGAATCCCCTCCACAAAGCATCCCTTTCTCCAAGTGAGCCATATTCCTTTCGTGCTCCACGTCGAAGACAAGTCCAGCGAAACAGGAAAGGGCACCCTACGAGGTCACATTAACAGGCAGAACGCATAAAGCCAGGCGATTATCGAAGCCTTGACCTCTCGACCGACCCCGGGCGATATCTTAGAACAGGATGTACTCGTGGTCTTCACCTCGCCCGATCATTATGTGACTCCCAGGTTCTATACAGAAACGAAGCCTACCACGGGAAAGGTGGTGCCGACATGGAACTACGCTGCAGTACAGGTCTATGGGCGTGCGAAGATATACTTCGATCCCAAGTCCGAGGAAACGTCGCAGTTCCTCCAGAAGCAGCTCGCCGATCTGAGCTATCAGTGCGAAACAAAGATCATGGGCTATACGGGTGGTGACGCTCCTGAGGATTGGAAACTTTCGGATGCCCCCGAACGATACATCGACCTGCTCAAGAAGAGCATCATTGGCATAGAGATAGCCATTGACAGACTCGAAGGAAAGTTCAAGATGAGCCAGGAAAGGGATCATTGGGACAGGCAGGGTGTTATACAAGGGTTTTCTATCCTTCAAACCGAGGGTGCTTCGACTGTGGGCAGGATAATTAAGGAGCGGAGTGATTTGAAGGATAAACCGTAGTGGATTAATAGATAGGCTGGGGCTGTAAGGAGATGACGAAATTGACCCCTTCGGTTTTCTTTTTCTTTTTCTGCTACATGTATTTCTATGTTTTGGAAGCTATGAACGATAGAAAGTAACCTTACCTATGGAAAATGGAAACTGATTGTTCATGGGAACTAGCAGCAACAACGCGATAGAGCGCTTGAGCTAGCGATCGTTCGCAGACTCCACCCTCACCGCCGTCCAAAATAGGGTTAGGGAACGAGGAAGTGATTGTACCTCGGTACTCGCGTACTAACACGAATTTGAGCTTCTCCTCGGAGCTCGTACTGCCATCCTAGACCGCCTTTTTGGATGACTCGAGCGAGTCGACTCAGGCCCCTCGTCGCTCAAAGATCCTCTCGACTGACTCACGACCAACAACTTAAACTTGTCCTCGTGCCTGTAAATATAAGCATTAGAGACATAAATATTCCTCGTGAGTGATATCAGCCTTACACACGAATGGAACCAGACCTTAAGAGCATCATCCAGCCGGCTGGCCGGGGACGTCACGCCACTCGGTCCAGGAATGGCTGTCGAACCTGCCGGACGAAAAAGGTGAAATGCGATGAAACACGACCTGTATGTTGTCGGTGCAGTCGACTAGGACTTCTTTGCGACTATGCTCCCCGACCAAAGAGGAAATTTGGACCTCTCGAAATAGTACAGAGGCTAAGTATGAACCTTGAATAGAATCACTTTTCGAGGGCATGACCTGACGAGTCTAGAGTAGATGTTAAGGATGCTACTTCCACCTCACGGCATATTACAACATGGCGCGGCAATCGGCTCGTCCATCTAGCCGGGATGCGGACCGCGGCCTGCTCATTGGATCTGACCTCGATGGACCATGAGGCGATAAGATACTTTCGAAAAACCGTCGCGGCGACACACCACACCAAGAATCCCGATTACTCCGTCTTTGCCATTATTTTTCATATCGCAAAAGATAATGCGATGATCATGCATCTTATCCTTGCTCTAGGCGGCCACGAGATCGAGTTCCGCCGAAATACGATTGCTGCCCGGGCGGATGATTCTGGCCCGGAGAGCCCATTGCGGCATTACTGTGCGGGCCTTCGCCTCGTGTCAGAAGCGCTGGAAATGCAGCAGAGAGGTCAAGGGGACCTAGAGGCGCTGTGTGCTGCTCAGTACTTGATGTTGATGTATGAGCAAAAGTTTGGCGACTCTCGGGGACTTGGTTTAGCAAACCACCTGAGGGGCGCGGCCTGGGTCACGACGAATCACTGCCAGGAAATAGCGGCTTCTATCGTTGGGGGCTCTGGTATTGGAATCGACGCGCAGCCTACCGCTCTGGCGGGGAGAAGGCAGCACGGTCCTGGGCATCGCTCACTTCTTACGGCTCGTCTGCTCATTTGGATCGCGTTGCAGGATGCCGCCGCGTCCTCCTTTGGCCTCGGGGGACAACTCAACCGAGCTCTGCATCAAGCCATGAATAGCCAGGAAGAGGCGCCTTGGCAGAACTTTGAGCGTCTAAACCTCTTTTCCGGTCCCCTTTATAGGATGATGTGGGCTCATGGCTATCCCCAGGCCGAGTTGCTTGATGATATAGAGAACCATCACGTATACGGCTTACTTTGCGCATGTAGTCAGCTGCGCTTTATGGTGGCAGATTGCAGTCGATTAGATGGTCCATATAAGGGGGATCATCTAGCGATCGTCAAGAACGCTATCGAGCATGTAGGTTATTTCTACAATGACCTGCTTCAGGTGGCTGGAGGCCTTTCTATCGAAACGGATAATTCGCACAGGCTGGTAGCTAATATCCGTGGCATCATACCACACTACTACGCGGTTATCCTCGAGTTCCACCGGCGACATCCGAACCAAATGAGCTCACATCGCCTGCAAGATACCGTTCAATCAATCATGGATCTTGCGGTCCAGGATTACAAACACGGCGGCGACGAGTCCATGGTCCGCGTGTCATGGCCGTTGTTTGTAACGGCGATGGTTACGGACAAGCCTCAGCACCAAACTTGGATCCTAGGTCGTCTCCAGAGCATTGGTCGGTTCGGCAAGAACTATGAGCGTGCCGCTAAGTTTCTTGCCAAAATGCTCGAGATGCAAGATATCCTGGGACGCAAGGTGGACTACGACGAGGTTTTGCGATCTACAGACATGGAGACTTTTGTCATTTGATATCGATCTGAACCGCCAACCGCCACCAGTAGAGCCAGAGAGACGATGACAATTCTGAAGCTGTGTTTTCGTATGTAAATATTTATTAGAGGTTCGGCCAATAGATAAATAAAATGAGCAAAGTTAGCAGTGTCTTTCACCTGACGCCTAGCAAAATAAGATCTACTTCATACAAGGCTGAAGAATTCACGATGGAACACTGTTCTAGGTAGCAAGCAGGGAGCAACTTTCCTTGGGCAGCGAATTCAATTCTAGTTCACTGAAAGGTAGAAAGAAGATGCTGTTTATTTCCCCGCCCTGGTGACAAGGCCAACAAGATATGATGTCAAAAAACTGAAAACCGAAAATATCAGGAAGAGAATCATAAAGTGCAATAACAAATTGTTGCATTGTGTTTAGGGGTTCCCTGAGTTTCGTTATGTAATCTGCACTTCGTCGGTTATATCTGGGCTCGCTTCGACTTGCGACAGCACTTTGACAACACTCAAACTCTTGTAGGATCAGGCGGCTTTCACTCGCTCTCATATCACTCTTCAACCCCTTCATTTGTCTAATGCCGCCTCTGTCGTCTATCTCAACAGAGCCGTGTTCGGGTGACGCCCCATGTGACCTAGTGAATTTCCACAAACCAATGCTTCGCAAGTTTACAAGCCCCCCGAGTAGCCTCCGGTGGAAACGATTTCTTGGGGCAGGTCAAGATGGCTTCGTCCTTTCTGCCAAGACAGCAGATAACTCTTTAGTCGCCGTTAAATTTGTAGGTACCCTATCATTTTTATCATTGATATTGTTAGTTTTAACACCAATAGTTCTACGACTATTATAATGCCCCACCAGAAGTTGCCGGATTGCCACGTTATTGGGCTCCCCAAAGAGAATGTCTGAATGCAGCACTTCTTGGGATGATCAAGACCAGTATTCGACGGATGGCAGAATGTAATCACCCTATTTATTTGAACCCAGAACCCCGAACAAGAACCGACGCTGTCAATAACCTCGTCGCATTTTCAACTGAGCGCCTAGCTGCGTCGCCGCCACCCCCGAACTGGGAACCTCTTGATTTAAGCCAGCAGAGTTCGCGAATAAACGACTGTTTCGGATGGCTTGAAATGCCCTATAAAGATGTCATCACAGCACTAGACAATGCCTCAAAGAGATCAAGCCAGCTCTCCGAGTTAGACCATGCGCATTCCGACCTAGCTAAAGCCGAGTTGTGTTTTGGAATTGTGTACTCGTTTATCCCGAAGGGTAATCTTGATGCCGACATCACCCAAAAGCAGCTAGACTTTTTCCACCTAAATGGATTTAACCAAGTACCCTACAGGGAAGAAAATTGGCATGCTACGGGGATCCTTATCGACTTCTGTGGCCTGATTCCTCTCCACTGTAGGATATGGAGGTCAATCGACTACGAGAAGACGGATATCATCGAGTACATTGCAGAACAAAAAGAATAGTATGTTGGAATTGAAATTCGTATTTTCCATAAGCTGATGAACTTTTAGGGACGAGAGAGCAAGGAAAAGGTTTGAGGAAATTCAGCGTAAATTGAAGGAAAACCCGGAGCAGCATCTATACTACCCCGAGTCAGACGACGCTCCCGAGGAGAAGGCTGTGAACTGTATATTGGGCTCCCAGACTGCCGAGCCAGAGACTATGTCCATCCACTCAACTTAAATGCCCTATGTGCCCTTCTAGTCTCGACAAACTTCTAGATCCTACTAGCACCAGACTAATCTGCGTCTACCACCGGTAGGGTAGCTTAAGCTTACTTTGCTACGAACCCGCAGGCAAGAGGAGTCCATATAGCTAGGAGGTCTCGCATCTCTTGGCAGAGGAACCTCAATATCCACTACTATTATCCCCTACAACACGACAGAACTTGCTAACAACGGAATTGAGCACAAAGCAACCATAAGTAATACAAGGCTCCTATTTTCGTTTCATAAAAATTAAATATTATATCAGAATCTAGTATATAGCCGAAGGAAAGGTATCTCCTGTCAAAACACCCTTAAGGCCGCACTCCCCAGGGCCAAATTAGGCAATCAACACCTGCTTCTCCCTCTTAATCTTCTCGACAAACTCGACAGGGACGTTGAGAGTCTGGGCGACGATGTCGGCGGGAGTGAGGGCGAGCCATTGACCAAGGGCGATATCCGCCACGCGGTCCGATTTGTAGATCTCGATCCAGATGAGGTCCTCGGTCTCCGAGGTGTTCTCGATATAGTGGCTAGTACACAAGTTAGCCTACAAATTCTCACATACTTAATGCTACCAGGTAAGGCTACTCACCCAGAGTTATCGGGGAACGCGGCAGTATCGCCAGCATGGAAGTCAAAAGTCCTCGCGTTGGCGTTGCCGTTGAAAACAGTAGCGCGAGCTTCTCCCTGGTGGAAGTACAACCACTCTTCGGCCTGCGAAATACCATATGTTTTAGCTCAATTGCCTATTATTCCATGGCACTAATATGCGAAGAGCTTACGTTGGGATGCCAGTGAAGCTCCCTCAGACCACCCGGCTTGAGAGTGACGAAGGTAGCCGCGATAGTCTTGCTGATGGGGAAGTTGGTGGAGTCGATCTTGTAGAATGTGCCGCCGTTTCCAGGGACAGGTTCTGGGTCATGCTCGAGCGTCTTATACACGAACGAGTGGTCGCCTGTGGCGGCACCCTCAGACGTAACGGTGCGGTTGGTCACGGTGCCCTTCTGAATGTTTGGGTTAGGCTTGGGGATATCATCAAAGACGGACTCGGGGACGCCGAAGTTCTTGGCGAGGACATCCTTCGGGGTGTGAGAGAGCCAGTCATCAATGTTGAAGGTGACACTAAAATCATGTTATTAGCGTATGGTCTCTACATGTATTTTTGGGTCTCTTTTTGTCTTCGCCTTACCCTGCATTGTCGAACTCGGGGTTATCAAAGACCAGCAGAAATTCGTTCTTGTCCTCGAGACCTTGGACAGTATGGGCTGTGCCCTTGGGGAAGTACCAGATATCACCGTAGTTGAGTGTTTCTTCCTGATGGACTCCATGCTCATCGACAACGGAGATGAGGACTGAGCCGGCATACACGAAGCCCCATTCAGCCTTGGAAAAGCAAGGTGTCAGTAGCCGAAGTAGCGGGATTGTCTACAAGTTCAAAGGGATATGAGAATAAGACGCACGTTCTTATGCCAGTGGAGCTCGCGGATAGTGCCCTTGGAAAGGTGCTGCTGAGCCGCAGCGATATCGTGGCTCTGTGGAAGGTCTTGGATCACCTGGGTGCGAAGCCAACCGCCAGGATAGTTCCTAGACTTAGAGTCGGAGAATCTCCATTTCAAGTTTGGCACGAGGCCTCCATCGGTGGCTTGCTGACCCAAGTTGTCGGGGTTCGACTTGTCGATATACTCATCGGTGCCGCCTATATCAAAAACCCTGTTAATGAAACTGCTCTTTACATGGAGAAGATGGCTTGCCATAGGGGGCTAGAAGAACTCACCGACGAGTGGTGCTCCCTTCCCATAGCCAATTGGCTGGCCGTCCTCAAACTGGGGGACTTGGTCGTCGACAGTCCGCTTGTGAACAATCTGTGCACCGGGAAGGGCAGAAGCACCCGCTACGAGGAGCAGAAGTCCACCGAGAATCTTAGAGCACATCACCATTGTGTTGAATGCAGATCGTCCAGCAAGGAAAAAATGAAGAGTACGACGTTCTAGAAGACGCAAGGAAGAAGGTGAAGGCAGATGGTTTCAATGTTTACCTCGTGGACATCCGCTGTTTATGTACATTTGCTAGCCCGCGACCAAGAACACTACATGTGAACATCACGGACATTTATCCCACGTCTCGCGATCAATGTAGTAAACATCGCGTTCGCCCACACATGATTAACCCACCCAGTAAGAGCGCGACATGCTCCTTATTTCGCTATACTATTACTCACGGATACATTCTCGGTTCTATTCACCCCACGCGAGCAACGGCCGTCGAAATTGAAATCGACGGTTCGTCATTGACACACCTGATGACGACCGGGATTTCTCCGCGCAAGTGCCTGTTTTTGTTGGTGATTTTTACCTGCGACTTTTTTTTCTCTTCTTGTCTAGAGTACCCCACTTACTGTAGAACAAGCTTCCAGAGTCCGAAAAGATGTAACGCAAAGGGGTCGGGGACTGCGAGGGCCAGCATTAGGATGCTTGCATATGGTGTGGGTGGTCATTTACCATCCCGCCGCGCCCTAAATGGGCACTTAACCTGCGGATCCCTTATTCCATATTAGGCCGGCAGTAGGAAACAATTAAGCTTTGGCTCGTGGGATCGACGCTCGTGATTCCCGAATCGTGAAGCCCTAGCGCGGCAATCCGGCACAATTTTGAGGTGGCTTTTCAGCCACATTCACCTCCCAGATCGAGTTAGGCTTCCGCAACCGTAGACGCCGGTGCCCGCACAGTCGCCGTCTGGTGTGGGGGGCCAAGGCCGGTGTGACCCGGACCCGCGGTGGGGGAGGACTCGGAGTTGACAGGGGTGATTTCGACATCGGGGCTGAAATAACGCGATGCAGCGGGATCGACAGAACGACAGAACAACCTTTCCAAAAGAGCAGAGTAAGAAGCAGAAAGGGTCAAATGCGGATTAAGCTTCAAATGTAATAGGCATTTTGTCAGTTGTGATTCCCCAAGTTGGTGTCTTTCCCCACAAACTTTGACAGGCTGGCTCGCGTGCTTCTCTTTCGTCCCTGCTTCTTTTTTTTCTCCCTGATAGCATGGCAATGTGGAAGTCGCGAGTCGTTTGCGTTGCTCGGGCTCGGATGAATTGAGTCCTCGAGGATTTGACTGAGTTTAAGGGGGCAACCCAGAATCCTGGAATCGCAAAACGTGGAAACCATGACGATCATGTCACATCCCCTCCTTTCCCCTCATCCACGTCCACAAGGAGACTCATTTAGGTAACTTCTCGATCAAGCCGATAACCGACTATTTGTCATATCCTCCATTTGTGCTTTCCGAAGGCGCCGAGAGGTAAGCCCGGCTCCGAATTCGAAGTCTGAGCGCCAGGCCCCCATCCTTAAGCGCACTAACCTTAGGATTCCCCTTGTCGAGTTCTTTCCAACTAGAGTTATATTTCGCCGAGCCGTCATCCTGGTATTCCCATTCAAGTTTCCCATCTCCCAGATTTAGCTCAAGATCGACCTGCATGTCGGAAACGTCATCGAGACGCCCTGGCTTGAAATCTCCGCTAGTCTGAATGCTGCGAGTCTAAGAGCCCGCAGCGATCCTTAGCGTCGAGCCCCTCTCGATACAGCCAATGGAAAACCAGGCAGCGACGGACGTGCCGGTCGACCAAATGCAACGCTTCTCCATCTGTCGGCTAGCCGAGTTCTCGAATATCTTGACGTAACTGTATCCTTCGAGGACTTGTGGATCTGCCGTCGCATTGAGGCTCTTCATCTCGGTCCCTTCTGTCTTACCCCTGACATCAACCTAATGCAACTCCCCAGACTCTAGGAACTGATCGGCGCTGTCGACATCGATTAAATCCAAGTCTGGAAGCGTAGAGAAGGGCGAGCTCACCGCCGCATTGGCTGGACCGAGTGTATGGTTGTTGATCATTACCTCGTAGACTTTTTTTTCTGTCATCCCGTCGTTTGTTCAGCTCACGATGGCATCTTGGTCATCTTGTCCATCATCATTTCACCCCCACAGCCGAGCGCCCGCCATGATGCTGTTGATGGTTATGCTTGCTGCCCTTGCCTCTGGATCGCGAACTGAGAAGCCTCGATGATGCCATCACCGTTCGCCAGCATGGTCGACAAAAAGTTCGTGATGAGTTCCCTTGCTATGCCTTAGTAGTTCGGGCGATACTACGGTCAAATCTTCGGCGTAAGAGTTAGGGACGACAGGGAGAAACTGTCCGGAGAGCAGGTGTGTGCGCAAATCGGAGGGATTGAGGAGGAAAATCAAAGTCGGAGATGGATGGAATCAAGGACGATCTCATTGACTATAAGAAGTCTAGCAAACTGCCTCAAACGTGCTCAAAATCTTCTCTCCTCATCATCAGCATCTCATCCAACCTTCTCATCGGCTCTCACATCTTATCAGCCACTCCTTCATAAGATCTTGTATACCCCGCAGCCCCGTCTAATATCATAATGTCTGCTGTCATCTCTTCCGCCATCTTGGCGGCGCTCCTGACCTGCCCAGTAGTCGCTTCGCCACTGGACCTCAGCATTCCTGGCGGTCTCATCCCTGCCATCCCGGGCGTCACTGAGCCATTGGCCGGTATTGCCCCCCCTCTCCCTGTTCTCCAGGTTCCCACCCCCGCTCTCCCCAGTGAGCCCTTCACTGCCTCGAACCTCAAACCGAAGAAGATTGGATACTTTTGGACTGGTGCTGGTGATAACAAGCACAAGGACTTCCTCGTCGCCACCAGTCTCGACGATGTAAGTCATTTCTTTTTTCCTCCCCTCGATGCTAAAGCTTGATACTTATGTGCTCCTCAGGATACCTTCGGAACCATCATTGATATCGCTGATGCCCCTACCAGCGGCAACTCGCCCCACCATCTCAGCCCATCCCTCGATGGCAAGACTCTTGCTGGTGGTGGCCTGTTGTCTCTCCTGAAGACTCAGGATACGGCGTTCTACTTTGACGTCTCGAACCCATACCGTCCCAAGTTCTTGAAGAGCAATAGGGGTATTCTCAGCTCTATTGTAGATGAGATCCGCGCCAAGCCCGATGGGTAAGCTGCAGCCCTCTCTTCCTCCCTCATGTCTCTTCCATGGTCCGGGACGTGAAATAACTAATCCCTCGGTTCAGTGGTTTCTTCATCACCTACATGGGCAGTGCCGTCGGTACTTCTCCCGGCCGTCTCGTCGAGACTGATGCCAACTTCAACATCATCCACGAGTGGCCCGAGGATGTGGAAGGCACTCTTAACATCCTCGGCGAGCAGTTCTCGCCCCACGGTCTTACCATCGACTTCGAGAAGGATCTTATCCTCACCTCAGACTTTGTCGTCCCGCTTACCGTCCTTAAGCCTAGCTTGGGAGCTAAGTATGCTAACACTCTTCGCCTCTGGAACCTCTCTACTCGCAAGATTCTCTCCACCATCACCATTCCCAACGTATGCATTCCCTCTCCACAAACACAATATTAGGGAACCCGGTGTTTACTAACTGGAACGTAGGGTGGCGGTATCCAAGATGTCAAATTCATCCCCGGCAACCCCGAGAGCGCTGCACTCGCTACGTAAGTCGACACATTCCCTTCCCCAAAAGTCCAATCCAACCACTAACACATAATGCCAGTGCTGTCGAACCCGGCCAGGTCTGGATCATCTATCCCTTCCGAACTGGTCCTGACGGCAAGCCCGGTGTCGCAGAGCTCCTCTACGACCTCGGTGAGAAGGCCAAGAACTCCGTCGCCATCTACTCCGACATCACCGACGATGGCAAGTACGCCTACTTCACGATCACGCTTGGAAACCACATCGCTGCGCTCGACATCTCGGATCTCAACAACGTTAAGCGCCTCGATAATCCTGATGAGCAGCAGCCCATCATCGGACCCCACTACGTCAAGATTTCCCCTGATAAGAAGAACCTTCTCGTCACTGGCTACTTCGTTCAGGGCGGTGCCGTATGCTTCCCTCCGATAGCCCCTTTCCAAGTCTGGTCAACGCTAATGCAATTTCTTTTTTTTTTTTTCTAGATCTCCATCTTCAACACCCCTGGCGACTACAAGGCGCACTGGATCGATATCCTCGACGACGGCAGCCTCAGCTTCAACAGGACCATCGACTTTGAGAGCATCTTCACCCGCGACCGCGGTGGCGCTCGCCCTCACTCTTCCGTCATCTTCGACTTGACTGATCCCGAGAACCCCAAGTACTACTAAGAAACTTCCAGGGCGGTCTTGGGCGGCGGTTTCTACAATACGATCCGGGGATGGAGGACTTGGGCTGAGATGAGGGGATTTGAATAGATTTGCTAGTTGGGGTGTTTTCTGGTTCTTTTACAACTACATTCTTTTATAGAGTATAGAACTCTACTTTCTTAATTTTAATTTTTAATTGCTTCCAAGACTTCCCGAGAACTCAGCGTGAGTTAACTTGTCAGACATGTATATTTAAATAGCACCAATCACTCAGAGAAACTCTCCTATTTAATAACAATCAAGCTCGCATTAGTACCATTTTTCAAGATATGTCTGAGAAAGTTGAGGGTGATGAACGGGAATACCAGACTTGGTGAGGCTACAGAATACTAACCGTGGAATGAACTATCGGGAAACATCGGGAAACGTCAGCATCCGGGCCTCCTTTAGTGAAATATATCGCTCCTCATCATCGTGGGACTGAGCAGCACAATGGCACAATGCTAATTATAGAGACTCGACAAGGCTTAATATGGTTTCCTCATTGATGATTCTGCTGGAAGCAGAGTATCTCTTTGCTTCAACCTTCTCCGGAGAAGCCAACTCTTGAGCCGCCACAACCTGGGGGAGCCGGAGTTAGATATCATCCAGGGAGTTTTCTTTAGTATACTACCAATCAAAAGTATGTTTCTTGTGATGTGTGAATATTTCGATTCCGGTTGTGATCCAAGACTCACAAAGACAAGTGCTTCTGGCACCTTCCATTCTGAGTTCTGATGTTCACCAGCTGTGCCTTCCACATCTTTTCTCCTCCTTCCTCCAGTGATTAGGGCTTTCTGCAGTTGTGACTTTTCAATTTCCTCTTGTATTTACAGAACAAAGGCTTCCTCAACTTGTTCCTTTCCTCCTACACATCTCTTTATCATTGACCATCAGCACATCCCACTATTGCCTACTAACCAAGCCCCTTGTTTTTCACACCACGATGAGAGCTCCACGGCTATGGGCTGTGATTGCCCATCTCCCTCTCGTCCCTGCCTGGAGCTTGTTCAACTCTGAATGTACGTGAACTGCCTCGACAAGGCCTAGCGCCTGTCAATCCCAGCCAGAATCGAAACGGGAGACTCGAAGAACCCAGAGTCCCAGCTAACATTATATTTGTCTCTATTGTAGCCACAGCCAAGCAGCCGGTCATACTGAACCAGATCTTCGATACGATCGACGGCTCGTCTTTCGTTCCAAACGTTTTCGTCAGCGTTGCCGGCATTAAGCTCTATCCTGCGGCTCCGAATGATGGAAAATGGACCTTCACTGCCGCCAGCGGCGACATCTGTTCCTTACAGTATGGTTCCGTGTGCTGCAATAGTGATTGCATTAATGTTACAAACACGCCGTCGAAGGTTCGTCTTGGAAACACTGACGTCTCCTTCGAGTCACTCCCGGTGCAACACTTCCCGAGCACCAAGGCGAACAATCTGGCCACTTTCCAAGGCCTACTCGACGATTTCAACTCGGACATACTTGACAATCTCGACAAGGCAGTAGCCAAGATGTTCGACTTCGCCCTTTCTGTCATTGCCGACTCTACCCCCGATGGCCAATCCCGGAATGGCACAAAGCAGCTAGACCACGCGGATGCTCTTTTAGAGGCTATCGCCGCTATCGATCGGATTCTCCCTGTGGGTGACCTGACTGCTCCGGCTAACTCCTCATCTCTCCCTCGATGGGTTCAGCTCATGGACCGATTGATCCTTCATATGGGCCAAGGAAACAAGAAGAGATCGAATTCTGATTCTCCTAACTTGTTCAGCCCATCCGCTGTCCGCACCATGACAAACCGTATGGAGTGGTTCAGATCATTACATAGACACCTAGCCTCTAGGGACACCAGCAGTTCCTCTGAAGACCTTCAGGTGGCCGCCCGCCTGGTTCTGCACGACCTTGGAGCTGATGCTGAGTTCTTGGGCCCTCTCATTTCTCAATTCAATTTAACCAGCCCGGGATCTATTCTTACCGGCATGGAAGCCTTTGCCAACCAGACGGATCTTCATCAAAGCCTGTCCTCGGGGGATGATACCACGGCGCATGATCTTGGCCGAGACATGCGATCGTCCCTCATCGTATTGGAAGACAACACTTCCCCAGCCCTTGTCAAGACGTTTTATCACACCCTTGACCGAGTTGAAGGTCGCCAGTACGACGGCGTCATGGGTTATTTATACCACACGAACCTCTCACGTCGCCACCGGGCGCTGGTAAGGAACATGGATTCAATTTCTCACATCTACGAACAAGAGCTGGAAAAGGACGTCATTCCGATCCGTAAATACTCCGTTCCCCCGGGCGAAAATTCTACCGCAACTAATTTGGGCAAGAAATCTCGCTCCAAGGGCCGTCATGGAAAGCCCGGTAACCAAGGACCTACCCGCAACCGGAAGTTGAAGTCTCGGATCCCCCCTGATCCCTTGGAGCCTCAACCCGACGATGAAAACGAAGTTCACACGCAGTATGAGGCACCGATACAGTTGAAGAGAGTCTCTGAGAAGCGCAGGGGCCCGCCGGTCGAGGAGCAGGACTATAAATACCACATCTCCGCTGGCGGCGATGATATCGTGGTTTTTGTTGCTGATACTGGCCTCGCTCATGATCAACCCAGGGTTCGAGTAAGTTGCCGGTTCCCAGACCCCTCCTTTCTCTCCTTTCCAAGGCGAAATTATCAAAGATATTTCCGTCCCTCCGTTGGGAAAACATCCACACACACACACACATACATATCAAGACTGACGTGGCTTAAACTTCTAGGAAGAGCTCGACCTCCCTAACACTGGCTACGAAGCCTATATCTGGGAAACACCTCTCGAAGGATGTGTGCCTCCCGACGTGAATCCAGATCGTATCGTCAATGAACTCGATGTGTCTCTAAACTACTGGAACGAAGGCCACGGCACTCCCTCTGCGGCACTTGCAGTCGGCACCGAGTTCGGCGTTGCAAAGAAGTCGACCATCTTCAGCCTCAAGGTGATGTGTGCGTGGTACGCGCCGAGCGAATTCAATGAGGACCTGGTTGTCCGTCTGGCCTCTACCCCAACTGCTATGCTCCTTGCATTTCAACGAATCGGGGAGGTTGTTCGGGGGAACAACCTTGCGGCTAAGGCCGTTGTCGTTCTGCCACATGGTAAGTCCGAAGTCATCTCATCTCCTCTTGGTGAAAAGGAAAAATGTTGAAGAAAAAAAAGAAGAGAGAGAGAGAATGGAAGACGAGACCGGTTACCTTGGACTAACTATACATCTTCATCCACCACAGCGGTCACCGCCGAGCCTGGTACCCGATACGACGAAGACCTCAAATCTGCGTGGCGGAGGATCCTCGCAATGACCCGACAAGAAGGCATTGTCGTCGTCGGCACTCCTGGCAGTTTCGCCGTCGAATGGTTCGGTGACGAGAACGGACATTGCGTCTGGAGCGACGTCCGAACAGCTACATGGAACCGATATCCCGAGATCATGCAAGTACAGTTCCCGGAGGTCATCATCGGGGCATCTACCACTCCCGAAGGGGCTTTCGCTCACCTGAACTCCCCGCACATGACGGAATGGTCGGGCGAGTGGGTGTATGCTCAGGGATGGGGCATCCTGTCGATAGATGCGGATGGGGATGATAAGCAACTCGAGGGAGACGGCTTCGGTGCGCCTATCGTGGTAAGTCCTTTCTTCATCCGCGCCAAGTGCATTTGCTTCATTACTATCTTTTTTTTTCTTTCAATAAAACTCCAAACTGATCCTAGATTTCCTTTTCCCCATCTCAAGGCCGGCTTAGCAGCATACTTCCTGGGACACCCGAGATACCGTCCCCACATTTGGGACGGTATAAACAAGCAGGTCATTGCTCCCAGAATCAAGAGGCTCCTGAGGTTGGCGGCCTGGGAACGCCTCCGCAACGGCGACTTTAGAACTCGACTTGGCTTTGTCGGACCCGTCGCGGAATGCGCTAATCTAGATGAGATGTACGACACGTACCCTTTCGATGTCCCCGAGTGGATTCCAATGGTGTATAATGGCGTCTACGGTTATCAGGGTGGTAAGTCCTTTCTTTTTCTCTCGCGTGCTTTAGAAAGAAAGCGCAATCGCAAGAAAGGATGGAATCCAGGTTAACGTTGGTCACATTAGAATGTATCAGGGAAACCACACGCAGGGCAAAACGCAGCCCCCAGGACGACGGCGAAGTTCCCGACCCGAATGATCCCTTCGGCGGCGACGATCTCGTTTGCAAGAGACGACCGGGCAACGCCACGGCGACGACTACGTCGACGGCTCCCTTGCCACCCAGCACGCAGCTCCCCGACTGGGAAGACATCGGATGCTTCGACAACACCGCTGATGGGCTCGACGCCGTACAGGAACAGCTCATCAATGACGACCAGATGAGCTTGGAAAGGTGCGCGAGACACTGTCCTTGCGCCAACTTGTTTGGTGTCCGGGGTGGAAACGAGTGTTTCTGCGTCCAGGAGTCAACTCATATCGTGGCTGGTGTTGTGGATGGCGGGCAGTGTAATGTTCCTTGTGGTGGGAATGGGCAGCAGATGTGTGGTGGGCAGTCTGCGACGAGGATGTATCTGAATCTCGTAGGGTTTACGGCGGAGGACCAGGCCGAGGAGAGGTGTAAGGCTGCATAGAGATCATCAATGCTTTGCGAGTTGTCTGTATTGTGGTTTACGATTCTTTCGGGTCTGGCAAGGGCAATAACACTTCTCACGTGGAGGTAAGACATCTACGATCGAAGGGACATTGATTTTAGGTTGGGCAACATGTTTCTCTTTTGTCTTTTCCCCAGCTTTAGAAGCTTCCGAGACTCTGGCGTTGTCTTAATCAAAAAAAAAAAAAAAAACCCCGGAATAAGACAGATGAGAGATCGAAGGACATGAATTGAGACAAGATCATGGCGATATTGCCTATGTTTTTTTTTTTTTTTTTTTCTTTTTTTCATTTTTTTTTCATCCTTCCTCTCTGCCAATTAACCCGAACAGCCGGAAGGTGACATCGCGAAACTACATCATCCCTGGTCGCATGCCTATCTTACTTACCCTACGAAGTAGGTAGAACTCTGGACGAGGGGGAGAATCAGAAAGTCTCTGTTGCGCGTGCTTGGCTGCACGCTAGACATTTATCCATCTTGGCCAAAGCATGGCATCATCGCGGGGTGCCGCTTTCAAGCTCGCAAGCGCGAGTCCTCAAGGCCGGGAAGAGGAGGCGAGGGGGCCGGGAGGAAAAGATTGTCCGGTGGTCGAATGCGACGTTGTAATTCCGCTTCGCTGGACACGACGGGACGGGCGGGTAGAGGAGAAGAGGAAATGTGAGAATTTGGGATAGCAAGTACGACGTAATAGGGAGCAGTGATGCCACGTATCGAACCGCTAGACTGAGAATCCTTCTGGGGATATTTTCTCACGCCTGGGTGAGGAGCTCATTCATCTTAGTACTCCGGGCATTGGGGAATCTGTTTACGAAGTACGAGGTTGTCCATTGTCCATGAGAGCAATTTCCAAGTTCGGACTGTTCAATGCACATCACTCGCGAAATTTTTGAACAATGCTTGTTCAACTGGCAACCGAGAGCTGCAGAAGGAGTCGCGAGGCAGTGGAGCCATCGATTGATCTCGTATCCCTTTCCTCCGTCCTCAGAGTCAGGGTATCTGGTGTCCACTATCGAGCAAAG
The DNA here is from genome assembly GCA_002812735.1 of Scedosporium dehoogii. Lineage (NCBI taxonomy): Eukaryota > Fungi > Ascomycota > Sordariomycetes > Microascales > Microascaceae > Scedosporium > Scedosporium dehoogii. The sequence continues at coordinate 234,305 of PGIR01000029.1, forward strand.
GGGGCGAGCCATCTTGAGTGAAGGTTCTTTTCTTGTTGGCACTGCATAATTCGCAGAATAATCAGACGAAAAAGAAAACCAGGTTCATCGGACTCCACATAATACGGGGGAGACAGTAATTCGTACTTCGTACTTGTAAACCTCCGTTCCGCGTCTTCTACAACAAGTGTAACGTTTACTGGAACTGCTTGGTTGCTCTTAATTTGTTGATTAGTTATTATTTGAGAGCGGGAAATTTTATAGCCACTGAGGCAAAGGCGAAAGACACCACTGCCGCCCATAATCAAGCATATCCGGGGACGGAAATGCACCGAGATGGTCAGACAAACAGACATGGAAAGTAAAGGAGAAGGAAGGTGAGTCACGGGAGAGACTTCCACTCTTATCGTTCGCAATACTTGTAGATCGTATTCTGAGGGATTAGAATGGAGCCAGTCGAGAAGGAAAAATCCCACCAACGACAGCTCCGTAGTTGCGGACATCGCGCTTGGAATGCGCCCAGAACAAGCACAACACGAAGGTGGGTTCACTGGGTTGTGACGGACCCGGCGCCCCTAAAAGGGAAAAGTGGCGTCGGTTAAATATAGCGGTTCCCCTTCCTGGGCGCATAATGGCTAAGCTTTATAGGGAAAAGCGCTGAGGGGCGAGCTGAAATTAACAGATCCACGCTGGTCCAAGTATTGGATTGAAGACAGCTGGAAGGAGTGGAGGAATCAGGGTTCGGTGGGGAAATCTGGTCACTTTGGTCGTGGGCATGGGCCAACTTCATCGGGTTGATTATCCGTTAGGTTAGGACGGGCCAGATGCGAAAGACCAAGGGTAAGGGAGGAATGGAATGCTTCGTTCGGGTGCTCCGGAGAGCCCATGCCCCTGTTACTCGATACGCCTTTCCTTGACACGACATCGTGAACAAAGGAAACATCCCCCTCAAGCTCGGGATACCCAATAAATTAGTAGAGCACTTGATTTTCACAATTGACAGCCAAGATAACATTCTTCGTACTTGGTAGAGCCTAGCTTGGCTCTGTGGGGACTTATAAAGAACTTGCATTCAGCACGAACAAAATACTCGGACGATAGTTTCGTTAGCACAGCAGGATGGAGTACTTCGTGGAGTGGTGGAGTGGAGCGTAAACAACTCGGAAGTTAGATTCAGTGTCCCGCCTTGGCCTGGCTAGCTTCCTCCTGACGTTGATAAACAACGGTAGTGTCTTTCTGTCGTTCCCTCTCCTTCGTGCACTGACTGCGGAGTTTGCCTGTAGTGTACGAAGTATTACTCCATACTCCGGACGACTGGTCAACTTCATAGCCGACCCCGTAATTAAGGCCAGGGGAAAACCAGGAAACCGGATCAATTTATAGTTCTTTCGGTCACCAAATCAAGATAAGACGCAAAAATGGACAGAGATGGGATTGATAAATTGATCAAATCCGATGATGCAACTGGCGCACGGGAAGCCAAAGCTGGACCAAAGCTGGACCACGTGTGTTGAGCCCCGTCAACTCGTGGCGGCAGCTGCTTCTTTCGGCAGGAGAAGAGGAAGGAGGGAGGGAGAGCAAAGTTGTAATTGTTTGTGCAACCGAGGCGTATGCACAATTCCGCACATTGGCTGCATAAAAATCCCGGGGCTCAGTGCTTAGTGCTGTGCTGGCAGGTTGCACCTCTCATTCCCTATCAGTGGATGGAAGGAACAGCCACTGTCACCTGAGGAGCCTGGCAAATGCAATTCGCTCCCCTGAACGCCACCTTATCTCCCACCACTTGATGTGATTGGCTGGGGGCGCAGGGCTACCGCCTGAAATGGACTGTGCGCTTCTACTTCTAGAATGTGGTACCAGCACTGCTTTGCACTCTACCAGACTCTTCGTTGCAATCCTTCAACGCTTGACTGCACTCGTCGTACGCTTTTGTTCGCCAATTTGAGACATCGTGGATCTCAAGGATCGAGTCGCTGCTCCCAATATATGGAGATGAGAAAGCCAAGAAGATCGAAGAAGATCGAAGAAGATCGGCGAGGTGTCAAGCCATTTGCGGCCATGTGCCGAGGTCCGCTAAACGTATTGTGATGCTAATCAAAAAAGAGTGGGCCAGCAGGGCTGGAAGCACCACAAGATGAAGACGAGAGTGAGGGAGGCCGAGAAGGACACCGTGAAGTACGAAGTACAATCAAAATGAACACACCCTTTTCTCTCTTTCTCTCCTCGACTCGCTCCGGCATCCCCTCGCCTGGCAGCCTCTAAGAACGGCGATTCCCCTGATGATCGATTTTCCATCCCATCTCATTTCACGCGTCCTCGTCGTGTCATTCGCCAGCCCTCGGCGCATCACTCCACACGCCGCCATCCCGACCCGCGCAGTGGAACCCTGTGCCTGGTCAGTGTTCAGTAATACATCGTATTATTTTCGATTATTTTCGAACCGTCCTTCCAGGCATCTCTCGCAGGAATGGGTCTCCACGGACAATTGTGATTACTTGTTCGTATTCTTCGAATTGAGGCAGCATTTTGTGGGTTTTATTTCCCCTGCATTCTGAGATTTACCAGCATGTGGCCCAGACCAGGAGTAAACTAATCAAGCGTCGAGGCAGATACGACCATGTCAAGATCAATCAATTAGAATAATCTGGAAATACGAAATGGAGTATTTTCGGAAGCATTAAAAGTCGCCAATTTATCGTAACCCGGTTCCTGTTCGTTAATATGGGGTCCCGATCAGGCGAGCGACGGAGTACGGCACGCGAGAGGCTGCCCTGGAAGCCCTTCTGATCACTAGTTTAGCTCCGCAGCTCCTCACTTCTTCTCCAGCGCTAGGGGCGCTGTACTTTTTCTTCGCGTGCGCTGACTGGAGAGAAGCCAGCTGGACGCACTATGAAATACACAAGGCACAAGACACAAGACACGCCATCTCATTACTAAAACGACCACTGCAAGAGGTTCCTCGCGGGGGACACTTGTTCACACAAAAAGGACCCTGTCCTCTCGGTCAAGAAGATGGGATATCCGCTTTCGCCCATTTTCAACCCTGAGGACCACGTAACCATCCTCGTACGTCTGATTTGTCGATCCAATCTGCCAAGCGGGATCAACGGCTGGCCAGGCATCTTTTTTTGGAAGGGTTCTCTGGGGGAGGAAGAGGCCAGCTCCACAACAAGTACTACCCCAGACGAGAGCCCGCGAAAAGGAACCCGTGAGGGAAATACGTTGAGGAACTTCCGTGAAATTAGCGCGCTGGACCTCGCATTCGAGTTTCCCTGGGCGGAGGATTCCACCAAAAAGGACAGTGGACAGACACGGCAGGACATTGGGGAAATAGGGAAATAAGCAGACGTCGGGTACGAAGAACGACGACCCAATTCGACTCGACTCACACCCAATGCCAGGGGTAGGGAGCCTGTGCACACGCCTCCTGCATCGATGCTAGTCGAAAGAGGGAAGGGAAAAAAAAAAAAACAATGGAGCCGACCAACCAGTCGACCTCAGCACGAAGCTGTGCAGCCTGCGAAGTGCAGCTATTCCGCATGGAGACCACGCGCCCTCGGCCTTTGGGGCCTTTGGCTGGAATCTTTGCGGTTGACGGACACGCCCCTCCCCTTTTTTCCCTGTTGCACCTTGCTGGACCTGCTGTTTTCCGTGCCCGGGTTACATCGCACCCACGATATATATTCCCGTCCCTCTCATCCAACATCTCTGACTAGTCTCTCCTTCCGAATCCAACGAATGTTTTGTTCTTTGAACAGGTCCGCTCGCTTATAATAATACAGGCTGCCATCTTCATCGATCGGTAGTCCTTTTTAACATTCGTTGGACCCCTTCCACACCCCTAATATTTCCAGTCCTTACCTGTCTTTCCTTATTAATCCTCCCCCCTAATAATCAACGCTAATATCGCATGGTCAACATGTCCAACCGTCTCGCTACCGTCGCCGCCTCGGCTCTCCTGGTGGCCGGCGCCGCTGCCGGTGCTGCCGCCTCTGTCGACGGATTCGTCTACGTCGGATGTGCCGAGGTCGATGTTAGCGCCTTTGCCAAGGTCGCTACCTTCGCCGCCCCCTTCACCGCCGAGCAGTGCCTTGCTGCCTCCGCCGGTGCCTCCACCGTCGCCATCGGCGCCACCTGTGCCAGCTCTGAGGTGGCCGTCGCCGAGGTCAGCATCAAGATCGTCGATCACAAGAGGTGCAAGGCCCTTTGCGTTGCTGGTGATGCCAAGTCTGGCATCTGTGGCGGTGAGGGCGTTGTGAGCCTCTACAAGAAGAAGAGGGGCCATGGTCATGGTGGAGATGAGGAGGACTGTGATGAGGATGACGATGATGAGGACGATGATGGTGAGCACGGCGGTGACGATGACGAGGATGAGGATTGCGATGAGGATGACGGAGACGACGACGATGGTGATGATGATGGTGAGGACGATGGAGATGACGATGAGGACTGTGATGAGGACGACGACGACGATGATGGTGGCGACGATGACGATGACGACGACGGTGACGACGACGGTGATGATGACGATGAGGACTGCGACGACGACGACGATGACGAGGATGATGATGATGACGATGACGACGACGAGGATTGTGAAGAGACCACCTCGGGCGTCCCGTCCGCCACTCAGCCTCCCGTCGAGTCCTCCACCGACGTCTCTGGTCCCACCGAGCCCACTCCCACCGCCTCTGAGACCGAGGGTCCTTCGGAGACTGAGACCGCTGGCCCCACCGAGACTGAGTCTGAGTGCCCCGAGGAGACTGAGACCGAGGGTCCCACTGCCACCGAGACCGAAGGTCCCGAGGAGACTGAGTGCCCTGAGGAGACCGAGACTGAGGGTCCCGTCGAGCCTACTGCCACTGAGACTGAGGGTCCTGAGGAAACCGAGTGCCCCGAGGAGACTGAAACCGAGGGCCCGGTCGAGCCTACCGCCACCGAGACTGAGGGCCCCGAGGAGACTGAGTGCCCTGAGGAGACCGAGACTGAGGGTCCCGTCGAGCCCACTCCCACTGAGACCGAGGGTCCCAACGGCCCTTCCACCGTGACCGAGACCGACATCTACACCATTACCTCCTGCGCTCCTGACGTCACCGACTGCCCCGTCCGCCCTACCTCCGCCAAGCCCGAGCCCACCAACCCCCCTTGCGAGGGTGGCGAGGAGTGCCCTCCTGAGGAGACCGAGACCCCCAAGCCCACCGGCTCCGAGGGCCCCCACGGTCCTTCCACCGTCACCGAGACCACCCTCCGCACCGTTACCTCGTGCGCCCCCGACGTGACTGACTGCCCTCTCCGACCTACCTCCGCCAAGCCCGAGCCCACCAACCCCCCTTGTGAGGGTGGTGAGGAGTGCCCTCCTGGCTCCACCGGCGGCAACGGCCCCAACCCTCCCGCTTCCACCCCCGGCTCCGGCTGTGAGGGCGGCGAGGAGTGCCCTCCCGAGCCCACTGGCGGCGTCTCCCCCCAGCCTTCTTCCGGCAACGGCTGCGAGGGTGAGGAGGACTGCCCTCCCACTCAGCCCACTGGCGGTGTCTCTCCCCAGCCCTCTGGTGTCGAGAGCTCCAGCCCCGAGCAGCCTTCTCCCTCTGGCCCCGTTGAGGTGAGCGCTGCGGGCCGCAACACCGTTGCCTTCGGCGCTGCCGTCCTCGGCGCCCTTGCCCTCTTCGTCCTTTAAGCGAATCCCGTCTACATCTTGAAAATAAGGAAATACAAAAAAACTAAGAAAAAAAAGAAGAAGATGGAAACCCCCGAACATATATACCTTTCATTTCACGTACATTTTCTTCATCTCCTTTTTATACCACTTTTTTGTGTTTAGCCTCTTTTACTGTCTCGTTTTAATTCCTGGGGGTTTCTTGCATGGCACTACCGAATTACCTCTTTTTTCGCATACGTTAATGAAAAATGACAATTGTTAGAAACCTTTCGGGAATGTAAACAACGCCTTTTTATAATTCGTGATTAAGGGGATGAGGTGGATTTGGACTTTACTTTTGTTACAACTTTTAGACCTTTTACGTAGTCCAAATGTTTAATTATATGTTTTTAGTCCCTGATGTTGGTGATGAAGCTATCTGGATGAAAGTTTCCCCGGCAAGTACGTCGGGGCTCGGTCCGTAGTTGACGCCGGCTTGGACCGATCCGACGGGAGATCGTAGGCTGTAAGACCGTAGCAAAGTATGCCTGCCGGGTCTTCAACCTCTATCCAGGCCTGGGGTAGAAGAACTGCTCACTGAGGAAAGAAGTGGCGGGCCCAATCCATCGTGATGCTAGACAATCGCACCTCGAGAACTCCCACAAGCGAGAATGAGGGGAGCTAATCGAAAGCTGTGGGCATACCAGTTTTCTCTACTTCGTAGTCCTCATCGCGGATAAGGTTACTCTCAAGAGGTTCGGACAGCGAAGGTACGTATAAATTTCGGTCTTGTCGATAAATCGTGCTCTGTATCAAAGAGGAAGGTGCTTCTAAATGGCGGGAAACACTGACAGTGGCAAGTGGCAGCTGGACAAATTGGCAGGTGATATTTGATATTTGGTGGAGACAGGCTCGATCCTTCCACGCTCCAATGCTCCCTGAGTCCCTCCCTGCTCATCCATCGTCAAAAGTTCCGCCGACACAATTTTTTTTTTTTTTTTTTTTTGAGGACCACTTCCGTTTCCGTTGGTTGGCAGCGGCTGCAGGAAAGGAGGCCGCTGTGCACGAGGGAAGGAACTTTTTTGATGTCGGTAGGAATTAGGTATCTTGGCCTATGGGACTGACGATGATTGGTATCGGGGGACTGTTTTTGTTTATCTCTACCTGATGCTCACCATCGATAAGATCTTGGGTCCCCAGAGGGTACGAGGCGACGAGTAGATCGTGATGACGGTGCAGCATCACATTACACAGCAGGACGGACTGGCCACTATGGAAGAAGCGCAGTACGTCATGGCTCGGTTGCGGCCAGCCTTTGGAGAAACCGCGGTTGGGTCAATTGATATCCTCCCTGTCCAATGTTCTCGTCACTAACTCTACGATTATTATTCCAGCGAAGGGCCCTAGACAAGGTTCAGTTCGGAGTGAATCGAGTGTGCGTGCCGGAGTTTTAGAGATGAGCTGAAGGGGCAAACTAGCATCTTGGGCCTTGAGCCGGGATGGATTCCAGGTTGGGTTGTTTCGAATACCGACCAATCATTGCCCCATCATTAATCAATAAGATGGACGAGCTTATCGAGAGCCGCTACGAAGTACCAGGATCCAAGATCCGAACCAGATCGGATGCATTCCACATTAGTCCAATGTTTCTGTCGAGGCAACCTGAGGCTCAATCCAGAGATCTTGCCGGCAACGTCCAAGCCTAGTCCCTCTAATTATCCCCCGCGTCTCTCTCCATGTCTTTCTTGTCTTTCTTGTCTTGCCTCTACATTCCTCGACCCCCGCATCACCTTCCCGGATGAGACAGTGTTCCGTGTCCCCAAAGCCGTGCCCCGGCGGAGATCCCGGACCCACGCGCAATGTCAGGCCTCTACTCCAATCCCACGGCTTAACGGCAGATCTTTTCCTTCTTTTGTTGGTTCTTCCTCCGTCAATGCTTCTTTCTGGCTGATCCAACAAGCAAACTGAATCGTTCAAGGCCGGACAGACAGACAGACACTTTGCTTTTTTGCCTCCGCCACCAATACCCGCTGAGAAGACCCTCTGTGCAACAAGCGCACTTCGATCAATCAGCTCTCCGCATTCCCGCCTCCCATATCCTTTCCCGCAGAGATCGCGGGATGTATTTCCTTTTCTGATTACCGATGCCACCAAGACCAAGGAACATTGAAGCATGTGGAAACAACCCCCCAAATTCAAGTGGCGCAAATGTTGGCAAAACTTCTTCCCCCCCCGGGGCCCATCCAAAACGCAACATTGCACTTTTATCTGCAACCTTGATATGGGGACCTGGACGTTGTCCCACCCAATGGTCGCATCGGAAAGAAGTCCAATTCTACGATTGGGACCCTTAATTGTTGGCATCTTGGCTCCTGGCCACATCGGCGATCAATACCAGCAGATGTTATTGCGTCGACTCCATCTTGGCTACAAACGGCAACATCTCACACTACTACCGTACCAACTGCTCTCCACCTAATTGCTTGCTAACCCTTCTCAAACCGATGCCGAGGGGGATTCCAAAATGTCTTCTGGTCGCGTGGCCTTGATTTAGTCTCGGTGTTATTCTGCCCGCCATGCATCCTGCGCAAGCATGACTTGAGGGTGAGCGGCTGCAAAGAAACTCGCAAGAGGCTGACTTGCATGCGTATACTCTCCTTGATCTGGCGGTTGGGTTCCCACAATCTTCTTGATGATAGGCTAATCCTTCATCCATTGGCCAATCGGTCTCGAGATCTATTTGTATGTGGGAACGTTCAGTCCTGATGGCACGGCTGCTCCGCATTCGTGTCAAGGGACATGCTTAGGCGAACGAACATATCTCGCGTAGCTGTGTCTAGATCTACAAGGCAGCCCCCTTCGGTTAGGGTCGCACAAAAGTCCACAAGGCCCTTGACCATGCCGTTTTGTAGACCAGTAGCAGCTAGTGCTACCCTCTTATCATGACGATGCCATCCGTAGATGGTTACCGACACCCAAGTCGTTGTCTCTCCGTCTCCCTGGTTCTATGAAGGTAGTAATACTTAAGTCATGTCCTTCCCCTCCAAGTGTTCCTGTCGCTACCGTTCTTAGACCTCCGAAAGGCGAGAGGGCGTGACTGAAGGTTTCGATCACAAGCAAGTTGACTTCTTGTGCGCCGTCACCACACTAGGTTCTTTCATGAGCTAGACTGTCACCAAAGTCGGGGTCTCCCACGTGCCCCAAGCTCTGAGGTCTTGTTGCCAGTTCGCCTCTACTTTAACCTTTCCTCCTGATACGCAGACGCGGGGAAACCTTTTCTTGCTTGCTGTCATCCCCTCCGCAGCCGCCATCATGCCCACAAAGGAGATCCGGCCCACGTCGCCCCCCCCGACGTCACCCACCTCCCGCCCTACCTCGCCCTCCGGCTCCTCCCTCCGCCGAAACTCAGACCCTGCCCTCGACCCCAAGAACCAACACGTCCACTCCCACACCCACCACGGCCCCACCGCCGAAGACGGCACCCACACCCACGCCGCCTACACCCGCGGCACGACCTTCGACCCGACGCTGATCCCGCCGCAGTCCCCCCTCCACAGACACGATGACGTCGAGAGCATCGCCGCTCAGGGCCAGGTAGTACTACCCGAATACAAGCCCGAATCCGACGACAAGGAGAAGCGCGACGTCGTCGACACCTCCGCCGGCGAAGACAGCCACCACCACCAAGACCCGTACCGCACCCCAGGAAAATTCGGCCTCTTCTACCGCCGGTATAGAATCTTCTTCCACCTAGCCACCTTCCTGCTCTTCACGGGCTGGTGGATCGCCTCCCTCGCCCTCCACCACTCCGACAAGAATTGGGTCGTCCCCTTCCTCGTCTGGCTCGCCATCTCCCTCCGCCTCCTCTTCTTCCACGTCCCCATCTCCCTCGTCTCGAAGCCCATCCGCTTCGTCTGGCAGCACACGGGCGTGTTCATCCACGACCGCATCCCGCCCAAACTCCGCACCCCGCTCGCCGCGCTCGTCACCGTGGCAGCCATCCTCCTCGGCGCCTTCGTCTCCGAAGAATCAGAGGACAACACGCGCGAGAACCGCGCCGTCTCGCTCTTCGGCCTGGCCGTCCTCATCGCTACCCTCTGGCTCACCTCGCGTAATCGCCGAGCTGTCCAATGGCGTACCGTCATCGGCGGCATGTTAGCGCAGTACGTCATCGCGCTCTTCGTCCTCCGCTCCTCCGTCGGCTACGACATCTTCGCCTTCGTGGCCAATCGCGCGGGGGACCTCTTGGGCTTCTCGCGCCAGGGCACCGCGTTCCTGACGACCAAGGAGGTCGCCAGCTTGACCTGGTTCTTCATCTCCGTCATCCCCGCAATCATGTTCTTCATCTCCCTCGTCGAGGTCCTCTACTACGTCGGCTTCCTGCAGTGGTTCGTCAAGAAATTCGCCACCTTCGTCTTCTGGGCCCTCCGCGTCTCGGGCGCAGAGGCCGTCGTCGCCGCAGCTACACCGTTCATCGGCCAGGGCGAATCGGCTATGCTCGTCCGCCCGTTCGTCCCGCACATGACCCGCGCCGAGCTCCATCAGGTCCTCACCTGCGGCTTCGCCACCATCTCGGGATCCGTTCTCGTGGCTTACATGAGCTTGGGGCTTAACCCCCAGGCCCTCGTCTCCTCCTGCATCATGTCCATCCCCGCTTCGCTCGCCATCTCTAAGCTCAGGTATCCCGAGACGGAAGAGACTCTCACGGCTGGCCGCGTCGTCATCCCCGACGACGACGAGCACAGGGCTGAGAACGCACTTCATGCCTTTGCCAACGGCGCTTGGTTCGGTCTTAAAATTGCCGGTACCATCATCGCTTCGATCCTTTGCATCCTCGCCGCCGTCGGACTCATCGATGGTCTTTTGACCTGGTGGGGTCGATACCTGAATATTTCCGATCCCGATCTCACCCTTGAGCTCATCATGGGCTACATCTGCTATCCCATCGCTTTCCTCCTCGGCGTCCCGCGCAACGGAGATCTTTACAAAGTTGCCAAAATCATCGGCACCAAAATCGTCAAGGTAGGAAAGAACATAACTCCTTTCCCCCCTCTCGTTCTTCTCCCCCTTCCTTCACTCCCAAAGTCCATTTCTAACAACTCCCAGAACGAATACGTCGCCTTCCTCGCCCTCTCCGCAGAACACCTCTCCCCCCGCTCCCGCCTCATCGCCACCTACGCCATCTGCGGCTTCGGCAACATCGGCTCCCTGGGGATCCAGGTCGGAATCCTGTCCCAGATCGCCCCGTCTCGCGGCGGAGACGTCAGCCGCATCGCCGTATCGGCTCTCATTTCGGGTGTGCTCTCTACTTTGACGTCGGCTGCCATGGCGGGGTTGGTTGTTACGAATCAGAGGAGTCTTATTCCCCAGCCTTCGTAGGTCGGGGAGGGGGTCCTAGGTTGAAATTAGCATAGACAAGGAAACAATCTTCAAGTTTAGAGTAATGACTGATGGGTGAACTGATAATAATATTCAATAAGTTCTTTTTCTAAACGCAAAGAAACCAAAAAAAACCAATGCTCGCAGCAGTCTCCATTACAGTACAGTGAATACAAAACAAGAAGATCTATAAGTAGAGTTGCGTTCCCTGTTCTCCATCATCAATCATAAACACCATCCACCCTCAACCCTCCTCACTCACAGGCTCCTAAACCGCCTATTAAACTCCTCCACAGCAACCGCCACCATCCTATACAAGAACCTCCGGCTATCCTCATCCCCAACAGGAATAAACGGCCCATTGACCCCATCCCTCAGCGTCAAGCTTAGGCCCGTTCTCTCCTTCGCAATCGTCTGCACGTCCCTCAGCGGCACGTCCCACTCCGACGTCAACCGCTTGCTCCGGATCATGAGGATGCGCGCGTACGTCACCATGACCACCATGTCTTCGCGGGGGAGCTCGAGGTGCGCAATGTACGACTCGTCAAAGTACTTTCCGTTGTCGACCTGCTTGAGCCAGTACTGCCCTAGAGCCTCTCGCTGGTTGTAAGGGCGAATGATGCCGTCGGAGGGGATAAAGCGGGCGAGGCGCACGCGATCGAGTTCCGAGCCATCGAATACGGTCGTCGTGTTGCGGATCCCCTCGGACACGTTGGAGACCATGTCCAGCACGCCAATTGCAGGCTTCGTGGCGAGGCCGAGTACGCCCTTTCCCACACCCTTCACGAAGCCAAACGCACCTTCTTGCTCGGCACCTTCAAGCGGCTTCCTCGCGAGGCCACCCACTCCCGACGCGACGCTCGTGAGGAACGAGTTAGCTCCCGTGGTAACGCCGTAGAGGGCGTGCTTGGGCCGGTTGCGGGCACGAGTAATGCGGCGCCGATCTTGGAACTGCTTGTCAAGCGTGGCCGCGGCCAGGCCCTTGGAAAGACTGCCCGTGAACTTGGAGAAGGAGTCGCTGACACCGTAGACGGACTTCTTAACAAACGAAGTAGCGCCCTTGGCGATACCGAGACCGAACTCCTCGGGCTTGTCGCTGAGAATGAGACCTTGGTAAGGCTCGTAGAAAATATCCGTAAGACCGGAGCTGATGTTGTTGAACAGGCCGACGGGATTTCCAAGGAAGTCCGCCGACCCGAGGATCTTGTGGATCTGGTAGAGAGCCTCCTGGCTGTAGTGGTTCGAGATGTTCTGAATCAACACGGGAGTGGAAACCCGCACATTTTCTAGCATGAGCGCATTCAGCCTCAGAGGGGCATCGTTGACGTTACCCATGGCCATCGTCATGACGTTGAGGAAGAACATGAGCGGGTTCTTTGACGACGTCTTACTCTCGACGTTGACTCGCTCCGTCCTCATAAAGGACAAATCGAGCTGCATCGGCTGGATGTTGAGGAGCTCAAAGTACATGTCCTGCCCACTGTGCTGCTGCTTCGGCTCAGGAATGCCAAGCACTTCGGCGCAGAGCATGCCGTCGCTTTCATTCTGTTCCCAGGCCGCGCCGGGGATGTGCGAGAAGTCGAACAGGGCAAAGACAAAGTCTTCATCCAGCTCAACCGTCATCTGCTGGATGAGCAGCGTGGCGTACTTGACGTACAGGACACCGTAGGAATCATCCTTGACCCGCGTAATCATAGCGTGGATCGAAGGGTGCGCCTCGATCTCCTGCGCCTTCTTCGGGACGACGCTAGGATACAGGACAATAGGGAAGATGCCGCCGTAGAGTTGGTTGTCGATCTGGATCCACTTGATCGACAAGCTGACAGTTTGATAGAGAGGCGACTCGCTGTACTTGAGAGAAACGTCTCGGAACGTGACGTATGCAAGCTCCCGTAGCTGCTGGTTGATAAGCGAGACTCCAATTCCGGACAGTCTGAGCTGCGCCTTGAAAGTAGTGTCCGTATTCAAGTCCTTGATCTCGAAGCCGCTGCCGCCAGCACCGCTGCTAGCTGACTTGCGCTTTTGCCGGTACATGCTCTTCGACTGCTTAAAGTTCGAGAGGATCAGCGTTTGCGTGGGTCCGTCCGCCGCAACATTAATGTCGATAATCTTTTGTTGTCCGGATTGCGTCGCAAACTTCATCGGGATTTGGTTACCAATCTCGGCAAGCTTGACATGCCTCTCCCTGCCCGTCGCGTTGATAACAATTTCCCGGAACCTCGCCGCGGGGAAGTCCCAAGCATACGGCATGATGCTTCGCGGCGGCAATCGGTAACGGATCGGCTTCCACCCGGAACGGTCCTCGACCTCTTCCTCTTCAACGTTGGGGTTGGCCTGGTAAAAGATGAATTCCGTGTCACTCTCATTACGCATAGAGAACGGCCAGTGCTTCGTCTCCTTGCTAATATGGATGAAGATGGTCGCGTGCTCCAGGAGAATCTCGGCTCGGATTAGCTGTTGTCGCTGCCCGGACCTGGCAATTTTGATGTGCGTCGTGCCAACGTCGGAGATGTTGAATGGTGCCGTCCACGGGTTATCCAGGCCCGGTAGGCACAAGCACAACTGCTTGACCCTCGACCTCTGCATGAACTGAATTGGATGGAGGCTCCCGGCTTTCAGAGTGAGCGAACCGGAGGAGCTCGGCTCCCGAACGAGGATATCCTCGCGCAACTTATTCTGCAGGATGAATCGAGGTGTGAGGGTAACCACATTGGTCATCTTGTACTTGCCCTGTCCAGACTCGACGGAAATACCGACATGAATTTCCCTGTTTCGATTCGCAGTCGACGATAGCACCACCTCGGACGTGCTCCCAATCGCTTCGAAAGATTGCGGTTTGCTCCACTCGGAATCGCCAATCTTTAATTGCACGCGGTTCTTGGGATCTTCATGGGCAAACGAGAACATGAATGGCTGGACCTTGGGACGTCCGTCCTCGGAAGTGTCGACTAGCGGGAACCGTCCGGCTGCGGCCTTCGCTCCTTGCATGAAGCCCCTAGCACGGACATCCAATTCCAGGCCAGTCTGGTTCAGGACGACGTACGGACTGTAGACGGTGACCTTGAATGCGCCGCCGCTGTCTGGTATGCGGTGGTAGTGAAGTCTGAGGTTAAGGGTAAGACCTTGCTCATCGCGACAGACTAACTTCTCCTCTTTCCTAAAGTCCGCAGTGCTGCCCGAGTTGATGACGGCGAACTCGCTCGGTTTGAACGGCGTATCCTGCATGTCGACACTCAGAAGCAAGAGATGTGATAGCTCGACAACATGGACAGGACTAAGACCTCCCTTCCTGAGGAAGTTTGTCCAATCCTTCCGAGTGTTCTTGTCGTATATGCGATACTTGAAGTCGTAAGGCAAAAGATTCTCCAGCACCACAGGGGCAGAGAGCTTGAGCCTCATGTAGGGGTAGGATCTGTGAAAAATCAAGTCAGTAACATTGCACTCCTCGGGTGGAAGAGAGGGAAAAATAAGAAGAGATAGAAAGAAAAAAAATGAACGCACTTAAGAAGAGGATTGCCTTTGTCAAATGAGGCATAAAGCTGAAAGTAAAAGGGATCCCCATTATCCCCCTTGCAAACCATCGTCCGAACCGGCCTCTTGACTAGATCCCTCCAATTAAGCGCCTCCGAAGACCACGAGTAGCCGAACCCCGAATCGGGCCGTACCAGCAGCGACTTCACGTACACCGCACCGACGGGACCAGGACGGCTCTCTCCGGGGGAAATTTTCTCAATCTTAAGCAGGTCGCCCTTCTCGGCATCATATACTCCGAGTTCCACGGGGATCTGCGTGTGATTCTCGACAAGGAGCGGCGAGCGCAATGTGACGTACTTGACGTTGTCGGTTCCGAGCTTGATCTCCACCATGATGCGGTGGACGGTGCTCTTGCCTTTTACTCGAAGGCTATACAGGAACTCTCCCTCGCGGTTAAGACGAATACTCTTAACGGGGTCGAAACCGCTACCCTCAAGTCGAACTTCAACCATGTTAGAAGAACTATCCATAAGGAGAGTTTCACGCATCTTCTCCCAGGGCTCAAAACTCCAAGGCACCTCTTGGCCGTCTGTCAGGTGGGCGCTGAGTTGGTCCTCGTCGGCTCGCTTCAATGCATCCACGGTGACATCGAAGCCGGTATAGTTGCGGATGCGGTAAGGAGTCTCGACGCCCCTGGGTTTGCCGAGAACGTCTTGTTCTTGAGAAAGGAAGGCCATCGACTTGGATGCAAGAGCGGTAGTTGAGGCGGTTACGGTCAGATCCAGAGTCTTCCTTGAGACGACATCAATTGACAGGCCTTCGGATGGGCTTCGATATACGCCAAATTGAACATGCCAAGGCTCAACCAAAGGTTCCCAGGCAGACTTGGAGAAGTTGAAGACGTTCGCGTACATGTTGATGGCCGTCTCGGCCCTGAGTCTCGATGACCAATCGGCTCCAGTCGCAGAGAAAGAATTGATGCCAACGTCGAGGATTGGGAGTTCGTGCACATCCCCAATCAAAATTATGCGAATGCCCTCCACGGTTGCGGTAAGATCCTCGCGCCGAATCGGCGCTTTATCAACCGACTTCCTCGAGCCGGTGCCATGGGTCGCCGTCGTCGCGAGAGTTGCTGGCCTGGCCGTGCCGGCGACCGTAGATGTGCCGTGTCCGCTAGGTGTGCGTCGCCTAATCTCGGCCTGTCTAGCTTGTCGAGCCTTCTCCTCAGAAACCGATGGCTTGGAGTCCTTATCCATCGAGTCGGACAGCTCAGAGGCCTTAGTTATAATTTGCAGCGCCATCAAGATATCTCGGAGTGACAAACGCAGAATAAGCGGCTCAATGTTAATGGAGAGGCTGGCCAGCGTCGGGCTCGAGTTGTCCATCGACAATTGTATCGAGAAATCGTCGATAATCCGGAGCCTGCTGTCCTCGAAGCGGTCCATCCGGCAGAGGAACATGCCCACCTCCGACACCTGGAAGGTCAAGGCATGTTGCTGAGACAATAAAACCTGCTTGGTTCCGAGGACAATCGCCTCAGAGCTCGTGCTGAGAGGATTGGCGATGAGAATAACTTGGGCGTCAACGACGTTGACGCGGAAAGACATTGTCATGGCAGGAGGCTGGTTCTGGGTTTGTGGGGTCCCTGTTCGAGTACTAAAATGCGAGCTCGACTCAGGAGACAAAGGCGACAAAGGTAAACGGCGAGTGGAGAGAGCTACAGACTCTGCGTCTGATTCTTCTGGGATTTCCGACATTTCTTCTTCAATCACCATCGGCTCGTCATGGTTCTTCAGGGCTGTCATGGCGAAGTTTTGGAGAGCAAAGAGGTAATCCAACGCGAAAATGACTCGCGGACTGTCAACAGTAACAATCGCAATCATATGCCTCTCTGCGCCGCCAGACAAGGTAACGCTGGCCATCAGCTGCTGGGCATCCTTGTTCGAAGATGTCATGATACGGCGATACTTGTTGTTGTCGCGAGGTCGGCTGTCGTGAATCGTAAACGAACGAACCAGGAGCTCTGACTCAATCGAGCCATCGGAAAGCATGCGCAGCTTCACCTGGCTGTCGTCAAGCGAGAACTGCGACAGGCTTGCCTCGTCTTGGCTGCCGACCGGTTGGTCTTCATGGGCGGTAATCAGCTCGAGACCGACAGTGGGAATGTTAAAGTAGAGATCCAGCTTCACCCATGCCTCGTGATGCAAGCTTAGCTCAGGGTTCTGGTCCACAATTAACTCCTCACTGTTGGCCAAGGCTGGTGAGGTCGACCCCTTGACCCCCTGGAGCATGCCCCCATCACCTTCATTCTCTGCCTGTTCAGCCTCCAGCTCGTTATCGCCAGCAAACGCCGCGGGCACAGATTTGGAAATCTCTAGAAGGGCCTTCAGCTGATACGGGGTGATGCGCAGCTTGACGTCGGAAATCTTGCCAGCCACCTCGATATCCGGCCGTTGAACCCCGGGCTTGTGCTCGGCGTATGTGATATCGAATCCGAGATCAACGTGGTCAATCATCTCAAGCTCCTCGGAAATACCCCGAGAATAATGGAAGTCGGAAGTAAGGCGAGTATTGCGAATACCAGCCGATATCTTCATGGCCGTCTCCGAGTCCGCAGAGTCGTCCAGTGGTGCAAACTTATTTTGGGCATAGATCTCACCGAGATAGGCAGTTACTAGATCTCGTTGGCTACTACTGGTAGAAATAGCGCCAGGGAACACCACGATGGGTGTTCGAATGACGACGTCAAACTTGATGCGCGAGTTACTCTGCTGAAGCTGGGACGCCTGCTCGGCAGCCGCTTGCCTAGCGGCGTTGTAAAGGGCCTGCATCTTTCCAAACTTGACTAGGAAGTTCACAATTTTGCGGAAAGGCTCCTCGACAAAGTTGATCTTGACAGATCCGGCTCTCAGGAAGATCGAAGAGTCGTAGCCAGGATAGGACTCTTTCTTGCTCGCGTCAAAAGTCTCGTAGCGGAAGTCGGCAAGCTCATTCCCCTGGATGGTCATGAGTTGGCGTAGGCTCGAATCCTCCGAGACGCCAGCATCGACATCATCAACAAGAGTAAGGTTTCCCAGCCTTGAGGACACTCTCATCGTCTGGTCGTGCAAGTGGATTCGAACCTCGGCATGGTTCAGTGAGAGTGTCGCAAGCCGAATGCCGTCATTGTTCAAAATGAGCCGGATACTCTTCAAGTCAACCTTGACGCGGATCGAACCGTTTTCATTTTGCGGCTCTTGGATGGCGACAGCATCTGGGCCTTCATCGAAATCGCCAAACTCGGACCTGGGCGCTGGTAATCGATTCTGGTTGTTATTGTTGTTCGTGAAAGTGATCAGAATAAAGTCGAGAAGTGTGAGGAGCGTCTTGCGTGTGACGACCAGGTTAATCGTGGAGATTTTTGCATCGACGTTGGTCTCGATGCCTTCATAGACCGACATGAATTCCGGTGATTGGCTGTTAACTTTGACGTATTTAACATGCACCAGGCTTCTCTTCTGTTCTCGGTCCTCGGAGTCTCCGGAAGACACGATAGACTTGAACTCTGCCGGTGGATTCTCCACAAAGTCATCGACAGTCACGGATCCCAGGGATACCTCGGCGGCCATGTCATACTGGCGATTGTAGAACTCGAAGCCGAAAGACTCGGCCACCAACTCGACGAGAAGCTGATCCGGCTTCTTCCGCGCGGGATCGCTCCGGTACAGAGAACCCCTGAGTGTGTCGACGGTGAACTTGAGCTGGAAAATGCGCTGCTTCATGCCAAGCTTCATGCGATCCATGCCTGACAGAGCATCCACAAACTTGTCCTCGTCCTGGGTAATGTCCTCGTCCGAAATAAATGAAGGTTGTGTCATCGTAAAGGGGAAGGCGGTAGACAGTCGTCTGCTGCTCCGCCTTCTCGTCCGATTGGAAGAGGGGCTACCGAAACTGAAGGAAGATCGGGATGGTTGGGATCTCAGAGTTGGCGGTCGTTTCTCATCCTCGTTACCAAACTTCGGGATCGCAACGTCAATAATTCTCATCAAAGTCTTGTACTTGGCATCGGAGACCGCGACGTGTAACACGGGAAGATGGCCCGATACTTTAACCTTGGTCAGGTTCGGAGCCTTGGGAATGATGGAGACCGCCACGGTAAAGCCAACGTTGATCCGTTCCACGACGTGCAGCATCTTCCTGTCGTCCTCGCTTTCCAGTTGCATCTTCGTCTCCTCAATCGACGGCCCGATAAGGAGCTGGGTAGACGTGAGCTGCACATGAAATTTGTCATACATGGCGGACTCGAGCCTCTTAAAATCTTCGTCCGTGTATGACTGGCGTTGTTTTTCTTGGATTTGCTTCATGGTTCCCTCATCTACCAGTTCGCTCGTCACACTAATATGACCGGCGTCCAAAATGAGGCAGGTCGAGTTCAATGCCGTGACGCTGACAGGCACAATAATAAGAGGCGCTTGAAGATCGAGCTGAGCGTTGACAGTCTTGTGCTCTTCCAGGGCGAACTCCAGGCCGACCCTAGTCTGCTCCCGGAGGCCCTCCACGGTGGCACCGGCAGTTTCCATCAATGCTACGATCGACTCCATGTGGCGCTCCGGCGGCCGGAAAAAGTCGACGATGCCGACGACAACGTTGGGGTTCCACACGATCTCAAGCGGCTTAAGTTTACCGACCAAGGCAAAATCACCCGCGCGCTCAAGCGGGTTCTGCTCAATCTCGAAGAAAAAGAAGGGCTCCTGCTGGTTCTGCTCCAACTCCACGAGGGAGAGGCGCTTCTTGTTCCGACTCGGTGCATCCTTGACGCGGACAATTTCGGGGAACTTGGTGTTGGGTGTGGTCCCATCATTGACGCGCAGGCCTCCGAGACTCATATCCGCAAGGAACGAGTCGGGCCGCTGCAGGACCCTGGATTTGAAAACGTCGAAGTGCAGGCTGATAAGGTCAATAGCTTTACCATGGGTTCCCTTTTTCAGCGTAAAGCTGCCAGTGCTCAGGGACGTTTCGAGCTGGAGCTTGATAGAGTCGCGGGGAACATCGATGTCGGCAGCAAGGGCCGCCTTCTCGTCCCACTCAATAGCCTCGTAAAGCTCCTTCCTTTGCTCTTCGGTAATGGTTGTGTTTTCCGTCTCGTCTACCTGCTCGGCAGTCGGTTTTGAGCCCCACACCCAAGCAAGCCATCCCTGTTGTTCTTGGGGTTGCTGTTGGGGGGCTTTCAAAGCGGCAGCGTTCTCCCTCCTCAGTTGGTTCCTCGCCAGAGATCTCCAGAACCGCAGGTCCTCGTAATTGAGCTTCCATTCCAAGCTATTCAGATCATCCGTCTCAATCGGCGTTAATAGTTGATTCTGTTTCTTCTTCTTGAAGAGCTCTATGTAGCGTAAACGATCGTCTCGGCGTTCACGGATATAATCCCAGGTCCATTTCCGGTTTCGCTCATGAATCTTTCTAAGAACAGCGTTTCCGGCAAAGAGGAACCACGCCTTCGGGTCTTCCTTGGGGGTGACATCTTTCGGTCGATACTTCTTGTATTCCTGATGTCGAATGAAGTAATGGAACAAGTCAACCATCATCAGGCCGTCGCGGTACTGGTCATCGTCTAGGACAAGACCAATCTCCTCAAACAGCAAGGCGGCCTTGTACTTGGGTTTATGCAAATCCCCCGACTTATCGAGCTCAATTTTGGCCTGCCCGTTGACGGGACGGAGGATGTATTGATGGTGCGCCGCCGGGTCCGTACTGCTCGTACTGCTGACATCGTCGTAATCGCCATCATCCTCCTCCTTCTCGCCCGTCGATTGAATCATACCCTTTAATCTTACCACCATCTCCTCGTGTGGGAGTTCTTCTTGTGGGGTGGTCACCTCTCGACCTGACCCCAGTAGCTCGGCGTCGGTATCCCAGTAGACGGCAAGCCCATCAAGCGTCGCGAGCTTGTGGGTGATGTCATCCTCGCCGTGAAGGAATGCAGGCTGCCATTTACCATCGGTGCTGATAGCACTGAATTCTCCAAGGGTTACACCAAGGGCGAAGGGATGGCCAGGCGCGGAGATGGAATCCTCGTAGCGAACGTGTATGTTCTTGACAGTGACCTGTAGGTTGTCGACGATCTTTGTAATCAAGCTCTGTGTGAAGCTCTGGTTCTTCTTCTCTTCCTCGGCGCTTAAACCCTCGCGTGATCGCTCTTTCAGGAGCTCGGCGGATTCCAGCTTCTCCATCTTGATGCGCTGTCTCCTTCGCTCCTCCTCCTCCTCGTCATATTCGGCCTCTTCCTTGGGCGAGGCCAGCAAGAAGACATCTTCGACAAACACCCTGACGGGGGCTCCGCGTAGGTTTGACCAGGGTATCACAAGGGTCAGCTCTCCAAGGTGGCCCTCGACAACGTTGACGGGAAGCCGGAGCTGGTCGAGAGCCTCTTTGCGGAGCTGTAGGTTGCGGAGCTTAACGTCACCAGACCATATGCCGACCTTGAGCTGTGTAGGGTCGAAGTTCTTGACATACATGCCCAAGAAGCGGTTGAGCAGGCCGGCAACGAGTCCCTCCAACATAGTCGCGGAGTGGTCGCCGTGACCCAGGCGAGGGGAATATGGTCTAGAATCGACTCACGGGGGGACGGGAACAATCGGTCAGGCGCGTGTTACAATCGCTTAATTATTTGTAGATAACGGTATCAGGACAGTTCATCCGCTTCGCGGGTTCGGATGGTCCTTCGAGGATCGAGAGAGCTTCGGCGGAGAGGCCTTGGGACATTTGTGAAGTGCGGGGGTGCTTAGTCGCGGATCGATCTCGTGCCCATGGAGGAATGGAACTCGGGGATGGGATAAAAGGGCGTTTCTATCGGGTATCTATATCGAGAGAAGACGAGTGGCAGCAGATTCGAAGGCGTCCAAGGTCGTAGGGGACGGGGTCGACACCTAAGCGGACGAGCAGTATATTAGCACTGAGGGAGCTCGGCTCGGGCAATTGTTCGAACGAGAGCAGGCAGGAATGGCTACCATACGAGGTATAGATGCGTCAGGCAAACAGACAAGCAGCATCTACAGAGATGAAAGGGCAGAAAAATTGAAATTCATTCAGTCGTCATGTCATATCCCATTTGCCTAGGAATCTGGGTAACAATGGGCAATCACGCTCGCTTTCGTTGGGCATGAGGCACTTGGGAAGTCGGCATTTGATTGTCGTCAGTTGCTCCTGCCCTGCTCGAATCCTGAACCTCGAAAAAGGAACCGCGGATGCGTGAGGGAGCTCAGTCGATCTGAGTGTGGGGTGGTTCTATCCACATCTGATGCATTTTAATTGGCTGAGGCCCGACAACCGGACCCACATTTCCATAACAGACCCCAGGGACCACCCATAAACACCTGGTCGCCAGTCGTCTGCCAGCTGACATTGACCCAACCTGAAGAAGGACTTTGGGGATGATCAAAATCAACATTACGTCACGGCGATCCAAGGCGGCAAATTAATTACGAAGTTCGAAGTAATTGATTTTCCAAATCCAGGAAGAATGGAGACCAGATTGGCGAATATGAAAAGGTAGATTAAGAAGATGGGTTTCATTATATTCCGTCGCTATCCTCAGACGCGACCCAAGAGACCGAAACGCCCATTTTTGGCACGGAAGAACGCCAGCCTCGGACCCTTAAACTTAGCACAAACTCAAAGACAGACTCACTCAACGTTGAGATGTACTTCTTCTCAGAATATCCGCAAGATTCTTGAGCGCGTCGTCGTCATCGAGATGGTTCATCGGCAGCCTTGACATCAACCGGGTCATAGTTTCTCTAGGACTGCACCTCCGCTTTATCACACTGACGTAGACGTCCTCTGGACGGCTCCCCCAGCTCCCAGATTCCAGGCTTCCCTCTAGCAGGTTGGATGCCCAGGGAACTACTCGTGCAAATAGCCAGGTTCGTTGGAGACCAGAAGTGGGTGATTCGAGAGGTGGGAGGCGGAAATCCAATACAGTCGTCCTCGACGAAATACATAAACCCGCTCCTCACTGGATATGATCGCTCATCTCCTTCGAGTCCATCATCCTCGCATCGTTGATGGGAGTAGTCTCTGCAAGCACAAGTCTTGAGGGCCGCGCTCGCAACGATCAAGAACTGCATCGCGCTTCCTCCAGAAGCATCCATCCTCCCAGCCCAGATATCACACATCAATCAAAACTACAACGGAACAATAGCATCCGTAACAGACGAACATTGAAGTATCATAACACTCTATTCCCGTATTATTAACCATTGTAGAAGAAGAAAACCACTAAAAAAGCCCAAATAATCCCAATGCTCGCATCAACTCAGAAAACAACCCAGATATGTTTTCCCCCCCATCAATCAACGGCATTGTAAAAAGAAGAATGACCGGGAAAAATCAGTGACCGATATGCATCCATACTCCCCCGAGTTCCCCAAGCTGGACGAGAAGGAGAAAAATCGAGAAGAAGCCATCAGGCACACGTCTCTAGGTAATAGTTGGAAAAAAAAATAAACATCAGAACTCGACGGGCTTGTGCTTCATATATCTTCATGAAGACTCCGAAGGCTCTCCTTTCCATTTTCCCCTACCGTGTGTATGGACAAAAGAGGCCATGCTAAACCCTATGAAAACGGAGTGAGGTGGGAGAGTATGGAGGAAAAAGGGTGGGAAAAAGGAAGAAAAGCAAAAGTTAAAAAGGGGGGTAGCATGGTATATCAATTCATTCATCCTCATATCCTCGTTCATGGCCTCATAAAAGCTTGCTTCGCCTGTAAGAAAAAGAGAGAATCGTTAGTTGTTTGATCTGGCAAGTATGTCGGTGGCAAAAAGTACCTTCATCTGCTCAATTCTCGCCTTCAGTTGACTAGTCACCTCAGCCGCCCTCTTCCAACTCTCAACACCGTCGCCCCTCGAATCATGAGGCGTCGTACTCTGAGGTCGCGAAATATAACTCCCCTCGCCTCCCAAGTTGCTCCGGTATCCACGCGCCGGGCTTCCTCGTCCAGACGTACCACCATACCGAAGTTCGAGATTCGCCTTCGCCGAGGGATAAGGGTGGTCGCCGTTCTCCTTCTCTTCGGACATGGTGCTGTTGAAGCTCATGCGCTGATTCCTGGTGCCTGCAGAGCCGTAGCCACCATCTCTGTAGATACCCGCCTCATCATGCGTGGGTGAGGACAGCCCCGGGCTCGCAAATCCAGGACCGTGTCCCTCGGCGCGGTCGAGCGCTCGCTTAAGGCGCTCCAATTCGCGTCGTAGCCGCTCGTTTGTCTGTTCCGTAGCCTCGGCATCACTGCGCGCTCGCACTAATTGGGTCTCCTTCGCCTTGATACTCAAAACGTCTCTCGTGTGGTCCTCGATCAGACTGGCGTTCTGGTTCTTAAGCTCTTGTACCTCAGATAGGAGCTTGCTTCGCTCGTGTCTCAGTTCTTCTGAGAGGCGCGTCAGCCTCTCATTCGCCGCGCGGAGTTCCTCCAACTCGGCACGCTCTAACGCGCTCAAGCCGCTTGAAGGAACGGGAGAGGGGGGCGCCACGGGGGCAGGTGCGGCAGCGGGCTTGGCAAGTGACCGGGCGGCAAGTCCACCTCGAGCTGGGCCGAGCCTGGGTTGGGGAGGTGGCGCGGGTTGCTCTTCTTCCACGGGCGGAGGGGCGGCTGCGACTCTTCGTGGAGAAGCAAGACCTCCAAGTCGCTTTTGAGGTGCTTTCATTCCGGCGAGACCCGATGGCTTGGGCATTCCCAGCTTGCTTGCTGGTCGCGCAGTGGGCTGGGGGGCTAATGGCGCGCTTTCTGCAGGAGGCGCTGCTGCTGCGGCGGGAGCTGCCTTCCTCAATCCGGCGGGTCCCTTTCTTAGGCCTGGGGGACCGCCTCCCATGACCTTCTTGGGTCCACCAGGAGCGGCGCGGGCTGGTGCGGGAGCTGGCTTCGGTTTCTCTTTGGCCTTGACCTCCGCGGTCTCGTAAAACTCCTTGATCTTGTTCTTCCTGATGTCGTCAAGGCCCTCAAGGTGAGGGTTCATCGCACGTTCGCCGATAATCTTCATCACGGTACCAAGAACCTCAGCACCTCCGGACCGAAGTCCCTCACTAGACTCCGAGAGCAGTTTCTTCGCCGAGTCGACAATGGTTTGGATCTCCGCTTTGCTAGGCACGTCGCGAGTGGTGCGCAGACACCGAATGAGGAACTTCATCGTTCCCTCCTTGACTTGCGGGTTCTTGTGCACTAAACAAGCCACAATATCCTCAAGACAATCTGTAAGACTGGTGGCGAGGAAAACGGCATCGAGGGCAGCGCCAAGGGCCTCCGCGACAGCCTGCTTCTTCTCCTTCAAACGCTCCATAATCGGGCCCATAACGATTGACCGATACTTGCCGTATCCCTTGCGCAAGCCCTTGGCGAGAGCCTCAATAGACTGCGCCGCATGGGTGACAACCATAATATTCGCATCCTTCATGCACTTTGCGAGGCTCCTGTTCAACTCATTAAAGTCTGAGTCCTTGATACGAGGAACGTTGAGAACTGCGTAAAGACCCTCCAGCGCCTCCTTTCGATCCTTCCATTTAGACGAACCGAGCGCATCGTAAAAGTCGGGAGCGATCTTGCTGAGAACATCTTGAGGCTCCGCAAGATCAAAAGCATCAATCTCGGCCGGCTCCTCATCGTAACCACCGTCATCGGCTCCTCCACCTTGCGCTCCCGACGCCGACTCCATGGCGGCTTGGGAGCGAAGGAGACGCTCCTGTTTCGGCGCTGGCTCCGCCTTGATCTTTTCGAATTGCGCCTCGAGGTCATTTTGTTGTGTCGGCTTGAGGTCGCCCCAGAACATGGGCTTCATCGCTTCTCGGAGCCATCGGTAAAATTCCACCGCGAGGTTCGTCGCCTCAGCTCGTACATTCTTGTCGGCATGGCCGAAAGCCTTCGGTAGGGTCTTTAGCACGGGTTTCGGATCGACAGTCTTGCAGCCGTAGTTGTGGAATATTGTTGTGAGCGCAGCAAGTGTCGCCGCAATAATCTTGGGTTGCTTGTGGGACAGGCCGGGAAGCAGATCCTCAATAACGGGCGCGGGGGTATCCATCTCGATGTATAATAAAAGGGCCTCAACGGCTGAGGTTTTCGTCGCTGCTCGAGTCGACGCAAGGCCCTTCTCGACGATGGGTGTTATTGTGTGTCCACGGGATCGTATGGCCGCATCCGGTCCGCCAAACTTGAGGAAGGCACATAGCGCCGCGATACCCTCTTGCTGCGCCGCAACGTTCGAGTCTGCAGCCGCGCCTTTCCATAACGCGGCATCTTGGATGAATGGTCGGAAGACGGGGTCGGTTTCGTCGGGCGTGGCGGCAAACTGCTTAGCGGCATCTTCGTAGGCTCCCTTCCTGACCTTCCAGATCTACAAAGACAACGACGACTATTAGTAACTTGGCTTGAACTACGATGGTTCGCAAGGGGGTCCTACCTTATGTGTCCAGCGGTCGGTGAGGGGCAGGGAACTGTAATCCTCCTCTTGGTCACCCATGGCGGTCGCTAGAGGATAGGGGGTGTAAAACGGATAATCGGGGCGTGTTGGTGAATGGTTTGGGGAGCTATGGCGGGCAAACAAACGTATTAGCAAGCCGAGATTCTCGGAATGGCACAGCAGCTATTTCGAAGTAGAGAGAGGCGCTGTGTCGTCGAGAGTCGAGTTGCAATGACGACGACGTCAAAAAGGCGGGGGGGGATCCGATTTGAGAAAGAGCAGACCAAAGAACAAACCAACTTGATCGGCGGGTAAAAGAAGTTAAAACTAACCTATGCGGAAGTCAAAAGCACAGGCAGCAATGACAAGGGAACTGATTTGGAGGGAGTACAATTCGAAAGGTGCGACAATCTAAATAGAAAAGGGTATCTTTGTCGCGTCTTACAGCAAAGGTTCTACAAGTCAAGTTGGGCTCAACTGTGGTTTCAATCACCAGACTGGAGTCTTGTGGTCTGTGTTTGTTTCTCGGGGGTTTTTCGGATAATATTTTTGGTTGCCAGGGAATATCCATTGCCAGGCGACGGTGTTGTAAAACACCTGCTACCAGTTGACCAACGCGTTGATACGCGTCTGGCAACTGGCACCAAATATTGATGGCGAGCCAATTACTTCGTATTTGCATTGTGATGCAATGCATTCTGCAGGATCACATCTGCCAGGCACCATTGTCGGGCTCACATGAGCAGGCTCAAGATACAAATCTGAGACTGCATTCATAAGAAGATAGGAAGAATGCGGCCATGTTGGGAGTATTTGGAATATAGTTCAGTAAGCCTGAAATTGTATAACAATGGACTTTCTCGTCAATCTTACCAGTGGAGAGATCCTGATTGCTGGTCCCTATAGAACTCGGAATATCTACACAATTTACAACTTTGGAGCGTAAGAACTAGATATCAGGTAAATAGCGCTCTTCTTTTTGGTTATATAAATCTCTCCAACATAAATCTCTCCAACAGTAAGGGGTATGTGTTAGGATAACTCCAAACGCCAAAGTAAATCCAAAGAACCAGAACAAGACAATGAAATGTGTCGCAGAGACGGGTGATTAGGTTTTCTTATTCAAAAAGCATAAGCGATCGGGGTTTTCCCTTCCATATTTTTTCTCGCATCCCCAAGTGCTTTACTGCGTAGGAGGATGCTGGGCGGCCGGCGGGATAGGCTGCTGCTGCATGGGCTGCTGGATGGGCTGCTGAGGAGCTTGCTGGGCAGCAGCTTGCGTCGCAGCCGCAGCCTGGGCAGCCTGGAAGTGGACCTCAGTACGACCACTGCGGTGGTAAGTAGCAAGAGGAGCATTGCACTATCGCGACAAGTTAGCAAGAGCGGAAAATGGTAGACTATAAAAGACACGCACGTTTGGGCACTTGTGGTGCACGTCCTTGAGCGAGGCGACCAGGTAGGGGATACAACCGAGGCAGACAACGCAACAGGCAAGCAAGGCCATGAGACTAGAAACCAGTAGAGTTAGTACAAGTTAGAAGCTCGTCGTCTGCGCCGACAACTTTGACAGAGCAGGAGGGGGGGCTGCCTACTGGGTGAAACCACCAGATTCGTAGCTGACAGCGGTCATGACACGCTGATGGCAGTTGGGGCACTGAACGGGCGCCGGCTGGGCAGCGAGGCTCACAAGAGGCACGCCGTAGGAATCAGGAGCGATTCCATACTGCGCGCCAAAGCCGGTGGCCTGGTGCTGAGGGGGACCGTATGCGTTGGGCTGACCGTATGCCTGGACCTGGGGTTGAGGTTGGGCCTGGGGCTGGGGCTGCTGCTGGGGCTGCTGCTGGTAGACCGGAGGGGGGACGCCCTGTTGGTATTGAATGGGCTGGCCAGGTTGAGGAACCTGACCGGTGGTCTGGGGGGTGACGTAACCCATCTGGTACTCGGCGCCGGGGGATTGAACTATCGGGACGGGACAAGATCGTCAGTAAACCTCGGCTTCAATCCGCGAGAAGGCCGCCAAGAGTTATCGCAATGGAAAG